>JAMQGT020013135.1:0-17409 GCA_024447675.2 Pterophyllum scalare | reverse complement strand
ATAAGAGGTCAGATAATCTCTTATACATGCAATGAGAATAAAAAGAGAAAAGATAAACTGTTGAGCCTGTCTAAACGTCATTTTGCAATTAGATAATCTTTATGCATTCTCACCCAGTGCAGTCTTGTACAAAGAACGCATAACCTTACAATCCGAGTATAACAATCTTACTGTAGATCATGCTGTTGAGATGCTTCTTAAATCTGGGAGCACATACTACAAACATGGTGACAAGGCTGGAAAATTACTGGCTCACAAACTGAAGCAGGTGTCCTCTTCCCATCAAATCTCTCAAATTCACACATCATCAGGAATTACAATAGATTCAACAGAAATCAACAACAAATTTAAACAGTACTATGAATCCCTTTACACATCGGAAATACAATGTGGTAAGCAAGACTTTGAAAATTTCTTCTCATCTATTGAAACTCCCGTGGTGCCCCTGATAAGGTTGAAGATTTGGAAAAACCGGTAACTGCGTTAGAGCTCGGTAATGCCATTATTTCCATGCAGACTGGTAAATGTCCAGGGCCTGATGGGTTTCCGGTTGAATTCTTTAAAAAGTTTCAGCACAAACTGATCCCAATATTGCTTGATTTGTTCAATGAATCATTTATAGCACACAAATTACCCCATACATTAAATAAGGCTTCTATTTCTTTAATTTTAAAAAAAGGAAAAGATCCATTTGACTGTGCGTCTTATCGGCCAATCAGCTTATTAAATGTTGGCTTTAAAATACTTTCAAAAACACTTGCTAAACGCCTTGAAACCGCTTTACCATCTATTATCTCTCCTGAGCAAACAGGCTTTATAAAGAAGAGACATTCCTTTTTTAACCTGAGGCGTCTCTTCAATACAATTTACCATCTTCCATCTTCCACTGTACCACTGGCCGTGTTGTCTTTAGATGCAGAAAAGGCTTTTGACCGGGTGGAATGGCAATACCTATTTTTTGCTTTAGAAAAATTTGGTTTTCAGAATAATTTCATTTCATGGGTGAAAGTCTTATATTCGTCTCCCTTGGCATCTGTTAGAACAAATTATGATCAGTCATCATACTTCCCTCTTCACCGCTCTACTCGGCAGGGCTGTCCCTTGAGCCCTCTTCTGTTTGCTCTGGCTATTGAGCCTCTCTCAATTGCCCTACGTAGTCACTAAAAAAATTTCGGGTATTTTTTCTTGTGGTCTGGAGCATAAAGTATCCTTGTAGGCGGACGATCTTCTTCTTTATATTTCAAACTTCTCTGTTTCCATCCAAGCAACTCTCTCCACTCTGGAATCATTTGGCGCTATCTCCGGTTATAAGCTAAACTTGGGCAAAAGTGAAATTTTCCCTTTGAATAAGGCTGCAAATGCATACCTACTAGAGACCTTGCCTTTTAAGATTGTCAAGCATAATTTCCTTTATTTAGGTATTCTTGTAACCTCTAAATTTAAGGACCTTTATGCAGCAAACTTTGCCACCCTTTTGACTCGTACAAAGATGGATTTTGATCGCTGGTCTTTACTAAATTTATCTATCGCAGCTCGTATCAACACTGTTAAAATGATTATTCTCCCCAGATTTTTGTATCTATTTCAATGTGTCCCTATTTTCTTACCACAAACTTTCTTCTCAAATCTGGATGGCTGCATATGCGACTTTATTTGGAGTAAAAAGCCTCCATGGATACGTAAGCAGCTATTGCAAAGACCTAAATTCTTAGGTGGTATGGCCCTTCCTAACCTTAGATACTACTATTGGGCAGCCAATCTTAAAATATTACAGTTTTGGCTTCACCCAAATTTAGGTGCTTCCATCCCATTTTTGGCTATCAATGGAGGCCAACACTTGCCGACCAGTATCTTTGTCGGCTCTGGCTCATTCCCCTATTAAATCTGCCACTGATTTGTATACGAAGAATATAATTGTTTAGACATCTTTGAAAATTTGGAAACAATTCAGACATTTTTTTGGGCTTCAGTCATATTCGTTGCAGGCCCCAATAACATCAAACCAAATTTTTTCCCCATCTCTAATAGATGGCGCTTTCACCGTTTGGTCCAACTTAGGCATCAGATCATTTAATGATTTATATATAAATAATGTCTTTGCTTCCTTTGAACAATTATCCAAAAAATTTTCCCTCCCAAAGCAACACTGACCCAAAGTCATTTTTTTTAGATACCTGCAGATTCGTAGCTTTGTCAATAACTGATTCCCTTGCTTTCCTGCTGAGCCCCCAGGTTCTTCTTTAGACCCTTTCTTTAGACCAGTCCCATCTTTGAAGGGTATGATCTCATACATTTATATTCAGATTTACTCTCTGGATCAGACTCCGGTGACTCCCCTTAGGAGGCTGTGGGAGGAGGACCTAGATGAGCAGATGACTGACAATATGTAGAGTAACGCGCTTAGAAAAGTGCATGAATCTTCTATTTGTGCTAAGCACGCATTTGTTCAGTGTAAAATAGTACATCGTGCACACCTAACGAAGGCTAGGCTGTCAAAAATGTTTCCAGATGTGGACCCTGCCTGTGACCGCTGTGGTCTGACGCCTGCAACCCATGCTCACATGATGTGGTCTTGTCCTAACCTAAGATCATATTGGGGAGAGATATTTGACTCGCTAACTAATATTTGGGGTACCCTCTCCTTACACACACCTGTCTCCTGAGGAAGAAGCTTTCGCAGCATTTGTCTGCTTATTGGCCCGACGCCTAATTCTAGCAAAATGGAAATCTTCATCACAACCATCATTTTACCCACTGGGTCAGAGAAGTCCTTTACTTCGTCAAATTGGAGAAAATAAGATTTATGTTAAAGGGCAGAGAGAATAAATTGGGTGCAATGTGGGATCGTTTTTATGATCATGTAGGGAGACTTGTTCTCCCTGATTTTCTGGATTGATGCGTCTCACATTGCAATGTTGAAACGACAGGCTACCTGAAAAAGTTTTATTTATTTCATTTTATTTGTTTTTATTGTTTGTTTTGTTTGTTTTTTGTTTGTTTGTTTTGCTGAGGATATTTGCTTTGTTCCTGAGTTTGTTTTATGTTATGCTTTGTTTTTTCTGTTTGTTATGCCAGACTTGAATCTTTGATACTTCTTTTGAAATGTTTACAGGTTGGCTATTTTCTTGTAAAAAATAATAAAAGTTGTTGGCAATGAAAGAATCAGAATCTTCAAATCACAGGCCGAGGAGGAGGAGTAGCAGCAATCTTCCATTCCAGCTTATTAATCAACCACAGATGCAGACAGAGTTTTAATTCATTTGAAAGAATTGCACACCCTAACTGGAAAACTCCAAAATCACTTTTATTTGATATCTTTTGTCAACCTGACCCTTACTTGGTGTTCATGTGTGATTTTTCAGACATTTTTTATGTGATTTAGTGCTCAGTTTAGATAAAATAATTATATTGGTTGATTTGAACATCCATGAAAACGACAGCCTCGACACTGGATTGACTTCTTTCAAAATATAAATGAACCCACCCACCGCTGTGATCTGTGAGTTATAGCATAGAAACTTAACATTTACAATATAAAGCACCTTGGGGCAGCTGTTGTTGTGATTTGGCACTGTATTAATAAATGTGAATTGAAAGCAAGAGTTTACCACTTTCTGAAAGCTAATTAATGACACAATGTTCTTACTGACTCAAACAAGCTCAAAACAAGCCAAAGGCAGCGGCAGTAACAATAGGTTGGAAATGAAACAATAATGCCAACTATTGCAAGGATACACTAAACTTCGGTAGTCATTTGGCTTGCCTTGCCTTGCTCTCAGAGCAATTGCACAGTCCTGGAAGGCAATCTGTCTCCAAACATATGTGCTCCAACTTGGAGTGACTGAAGCCACTGACAGATTGGCAAATACCTGCAAATAATTGCTTTCTGATTTATAAAGGCAGACAGATTGGCAACATGTTGCAACCAGTCTGAATCAGTCTGTGCTGATGAGCACAACTGGTCTGCAGTGCATCTCTTTACAACAGGGGACTCAACTCCACTGGTTGTATTGTGGTTATATTCCCATAGAAAAGAATGGCACCTATGCCACTTAGCAGTTTAACTGCCTTCCTGCTGCAACAGTATCACTATTTATGGAGTCATTTCTGAATTTATGTCTATGACATTAAACATGTATGTCATACACTTTCTACTTAAATTCAGAGTCCAGAATTTCTGTTTAAGGTGAATAATGTGAATTTCTGTCTATGTAGAAATGTACAAATTTGTGATCTTTGCCAATTTATCACAGTTAATTGCTATATCATCACAAACAGATTGCAACTTGACCCCATTCAATCGCAAACTAATAGCAGACTGACTCCATATTATTGCTGTTTTATGACTACTCTGATGCACCAAAGTCACTTTGAAGACAGCAACTGACCTGGTCCCGGTCTTTGAAACAACCACTTCAAAAGCAACAATGATACTAATAACTGTAACTTCACCCTGAAAATGTTGAATAGCATAAACAGCCATATAAACATTACTACATATTATAGACTGTACATTTGAATACCTCTAGTGGCAACTGTAAGCCAATGTGGGCCAGCAGTTTATTAGTCCAAGGTCCAGCGGTGATCACCAAACTCTTAGCATGATAAACACCCACAGAGGTTGACACTCTTACAACAGGGCCAGGCTTGATGTCCGTTACCTTCTCATTGTCTCGTATGACTCCACCTAACTTCTGAAATTGCCCCTGTAAAAGGAAAGAGCAATACAACGTTTATCCTCAGAACTCCTTCAGAGATATAAACTTCCTTATATAGTTAAATGGTTGCTAGAAGTAACACAAGAAATATGAAATATTTATGGGAATTAATGGACAACAGGTTCCATGAATATTTAACTTATTATTTAAAAAACCGATTCCCCGTACTGATGGTTTTCCAAGATGCAGTTAAATAGCATTTAAAATATTTTGGAATGACTGGAGTTCACGTTTTAAAGTGATGCTGGATTAGCTTTTACTTCTTTGACACTAGATACTTTGATATGATATACTAACCCCTCTTGCTGTGGTGGTGCTAACCACTACACCCACCACACCACTGCTGACCACGATTTCAGTCAGAATGGAAGAATGTGTTGATGAAACTGCACCTACTGTGTGCTACTGCATAGCAAGGCAAAAGATATGGGATACAGAATACAACACTTGCAGTATTTGGACCGAAGATTAAGTTTTGATTTTGAACAAAGAGGTAAAAATGCAGAAGAAATTAAGAAAATGCAATTTTGAGATGATAGATATGCAACGAGACAGATCAACCACAATACATATTTAGACATAATGTAATCTACTGATGTATTTTACACCTCACAATACAAGCTTTGTGACTGCTGCTTCACAAAAAACACAGCTCAACAATCTGTCCAGTCAATTGAAAGTGGTACCTCACTGAAACACCAAAGCAGTGTTTTGTGCTTGACCTGGCAGCCATGGATGAGTCTGTTCTCCTGCAGTGCTTTGTCTCAGCACTGACAGTCAAACAATGCAAATATATTGCAGCAAGACAATCCATGTATAGGCTATTATTAGATTAAAAATGGGGAGAAATATGTAATACATTTCCCATTTTTCCCCACCCAGTTCTCTTCCTACAACTTCCACATGGAATCAAACATTGTTCCTACTTTAATGTTTCATTAATACCACATGCTCGTAGAGGTTTTTAGTTATAAGAGGTTCAGTGGCAGATTCAAAACACAGCTTTCTGACATTACTCTGAAAAACACAACTGTTTCTGAGAATTATTTTAACATACTGGATGATTTTCAGCTCCTGCTTTAAACAATGCTCCCAGATGCCCCCCCAAATTCATCTGGAAAAACCTTTTTAGATTGTAAGGTGTGCAGAGTACTTTTATACTCTATAACCATGCCATAACCATACCTTTCCTGTGAATATCTGTATTATTTGAAAACTTAAGTGACAAAACATTTAATAACTTTGTAGTTTTATTTAATATATATCATTTATTAATGATGGATTTTTTTAAAACTCAGTTTTGCTTCAGAACATTATTATTAAAAGAAACAAAAACTTCTGCATTCATACACCGAGGGACAAGTCTGTGCCATGATGTCAGTGGTTTACCTGTACGGTCTTGAGTGCACGATCAGCAAACAGAACTCCAGCAGTTTGTATCCACCACTGCTTCATGTCCCTCAGCCAAGTTGACAAGGGGAATGTGCTGGCTAAAGTTGTTGCGGGTCAGGTTCACCACAGGAACTTTGCTTCTTTGCAGGGTGTTCTTAATCATCTGGTAACTGTTATTCTTCTCTGGCCCCATAATCAGGAGCCCTGTTTGTCTGAAAATAGAGATTACGGGAACTGAAGGTGGCATCAAACACACCTACATATGCACACACACATACAGTAGCTAAAATAATTATTTGATCCCCGCGCAAAGAAATGAAGTTCTAATTTTTATGGGATTTTCATGTTAATGGATAGAGCTAGAATATCAAGCAAAAATCCAGAAAACACCCCACATAAAAACACTGATGTATGTCACTGAGTGAAATAAGTATTTGATCCTCAAGCAAAACATGACTCTATACTTGGTGGAGAAACCCTTACTGGCAAGCACAGCAGTCAGACATTTCTTGTAGTTGGTCCACCAGGTTTGCACACATCTAGGGAGGGTTTTGGTCCACTCATCTTTACAGAAACTCTCTTATTCCTTTAAGTTTCTTGGCTGCCACTTGGCAACTCAAAGCTTCACCTCCATCCACAGATTTTATATAGGACTGAGGTCTCGAGAGTGGCTAGGCCACTCCATGACCTTATGGACCACCATGACCTGTGCCACTCCTTTGTTGCCCTGGCAATATGTTTTGGTCACTATCATGCTGGAAGACCCATCCATGACCCATGTTCAGTGGGTCATACAATAAAATGCAAATGAATTATTTAAAAACCTATGACAAAAAAATTACAGACCTCTCCACTCTTTGTAGGTGGGAAAACTTCAACAGTGTATTAAATACTTATTTCCCCACTGTGTGTGTGTGTGTGTGTGTGTGTGTGTGTGTGTGTGTGTGTGTGTGATTTTTAGAAACGTTGGCCAACTGAAAAGTATGAACATGTACAGCACTCAATACTTAGTTGGGGTTCCTTTTGCCTGGAGTACTGCAGCAATGCGGCGTGGCATGGAGTCCATCAGTCTGTGGCAGTGCTCAGGTGTTATGAGAGCCCAGGTTGCTCTGATAGTGGCCTTCAGCTCTTCTGAATTGTTGGGTCTGGCGTATCGCATCTTCATCTTCACAATAGCCCATAGATTTTCTATGGGGTTAAGGTCAGGCGAGTTAGCTGGCCAATTAAGAACAGGGATACCATAGTCCTTAAAGCAGGTACTGGTAGCTTTGGCACTGTGTGTAGGTCCACTCTTTGTGAACCTCCCCACAGTTTTGAATGGCTTTTGTTCCACAATCCTCTCCAGGGTGTGGTTATCCCTATTGCTTGGACACTTTTCTACCACATCTTTTCCTTCCCTTCGCCTCTCTATTAATGTTCTTGGACACAGAGCTCTGTGAACAGCCAGCCTCTTTAGCAATGACCTTTTGTGTCTTGCCCTCCTTGTGGAAGGTGTCAAAGGTCGTCTTTTGGACAACTGTCAAGTCAGCAGTCTACCCCATGATTGTGTAGCCTACAGAACTAGACTGAGAGACCATTTAAAGGGTCTTTGCAGGTGTTCTGAGTTAATTAGCTGATTGGAGTGTGTCCAGGTGTCCATTAAATTTATTATTCTTAGATTTATTCTTAAGGCTTGTGAGACAACTTTAGCCATAATTGTAGTTATCACTGCAACACTGATGGTACTGAACAGTCTTGGGAGCAAGCTAAGAACATGTTTTCTTTTCCTTTTGTTTTTTGTATTTTTTCCTTTTATCCATAATTTCTCTCACATTATGAAATCTAATATTTCACAGTAATTGCAAGGAGCTGAATAACACTGCATTATTACATCTTTAAACTAGGTTAAAGTTGATACTAGGAGGCTCAAGGCTACTAGTTCACAGTATCTATAGAGAATGTAGTACAGGGTTTGGCTAAACTTCTTCAGATAAATATTCAGCTGGACTGTCACTCCAACAATCAGCGCTTGCTGATGAATTTAAAGGACAGAGGAGTCCTTACTCCCCACTTACCACTTTGAGAAAATGCAACCATAGCAGAGCTTGTTTAAAGGAATGCAAAATTACCTTATTTTGGTTTCAAACCAGATTAAAGCACAAGCTGAAGAATGAAGGGATTGATGTTGCTGTTCTACACCAACTGATCCAATAGGTCACACTAAAGTCAACTTAACTGCTATTAACCCCTCGTAACAGAATTCTGTTGGGATGCTCCAGATTCCTGAGAATTCTGAAAAAAGGGGAAATCTCATGAAGACTCTAAACACCTAAATATAGCTTTAAAAAACTGTTGTGAAATGTCAATTATAAGTTAGTTTTAACTTAAAGATCACAAGTAGCTCGTTTTAACATTGTATGACCATTTAAGATTTGTACATTTGTGCATTTCAACATCCATATCTTATCTCCTCTTTTCCTCATCTCCTTCATCTGCTTCCTCCACCACTGCTCTCTCTCATCCCACATCTCCATCTCATCCTCTTCTTCCTCACCTCAAGCCTCATTCTCCTGAACTGAAATCAGGTCAAAAATGTGTATGAAGATGCCCATTTATTACAGATATTGTCCCAATGCGACCCTCCGATCTCCGGACAGCTGACAGGAGCTGGCTGAACAACAGCAGCAGATGGTTATAAGTTAACAGTATACCAGCTAATGTCCTGAAAATCACACTTTCCCTCTGATAAACAGTGTGATTACATGAGTTTATTTGCTCACAGTGTCTGATTCGTTAACAACGTTAGATCCACCTTGAAGAAAGTGTCAGTAGCAGCGGCCAAAACAGCAGCGCTTAGTAAAACAGAATCGCTTACCCACAGAAAAGTCGTGGACATCCTCAACAGCTCACCTCAGAATTGCTGTCATTGGACAGAAGTGAGCTTCACCTACTCATCAACTCATATGGGACTCCTTTCACAAACTTTGCAGCCTCCTTCAGAGCACGACGTCGATGCTCCACACAAGGCATTGTGAGATAGACAGTGAGCACAGTCTGCAATCCCTGGATGAACGCCGTTTGAGGTCCTCCGCAGTAAAAATGCAAAATATCACAAAATATTTCATTGTGACATATCCATTTTTTATTCCTGATTTATTGTTAAGCGTTGCTATGATTAAAATATGTTCAAATGTAGTGTGTACAAACACATTTTTATACACAAACAGTTGTGAAAACACACCGGCCATTATGTAAGGTTTGCCAAAAAGTGATTTCCAGTATTTGCCAACAAATGATTGTATCTCTCATTAATGATATCAAGACATCTTGAGCCAGAAATAACATTCCTGTCATAAGGTAGAGGCTGCAGTCACTTTTTGGTAAAGTGACTATTATATATTCTCCATTTACCTGGGTAAGACCTGTCAATGACATTAAAAATGCATTTTTAAAGACAGATATGGATTCAGCCAGTTACCTACAGCTCATATTTTTGTCACCTAAACCCAAGTTCACTATAAATGGAACTGTTTAGGGCCACAGATTATTAAGTTATCACATACCATCAGTACTAACAACGGAAGACTACTGAAAACAAAAGAGACATTAAACAGGAGGGCCTTTCCACTGTTGTTGTTTTTGTGTTCATCTTTAATCTTATTGAAAACTGTTGACCTGACCTGTGTCTGTTGCTACATCTTGGATGCAAATAGATACAAATGGTGGTGGTGGTGGGGGGACTATGAAACCAAGTAATAAATGGAAATTACTCATCAATATTACCAGTGACATCATAGTGACTGGATATGATTACTAGTGGCCAGTAATACCCCAGCTCCAGTGTGAAGTTACTGAGTCCCAGAGCGAGAGGTTGTGAGACCTGATTCTGTAATCTGCCTGACAGATAACTGACCCGCTCTTTGCCAGCACTGCTTTCTCAAGGCTGCTCAGACATCTGTCAGCAGCCATAAGGCACAGACAACCGCAGCTAAGCCATTCATCACAGAATTTTATGACTCTGTCTCCCTGTGTGCTTGTGTGTTTACAAATGTGTGACAGAGAAAGGAAAAACCATACGAATGTATGTAGACTCGTGAATGTGGCACTTCATCCGGTCTGACCTGACAGAACAGACGATGGGTGCACAACTTCAGCTGATGGATGCACAGACACACTGTCATGTATGTGACAGTGACAGGAAAATAGTCCAGTAGGTAGATTTGAGCTTAGCTCCAGCCCTTTTTGGATGCCTAATAGTGTTTTAGAAGCAGCTCACACCATTCTCACTTGGATATTTCTCATTGTGATGCAGACATTTTTTTTTCTTTTTAAACCAGCCCAAGGGGCACAGGTGGCCTTCAATTGCAGACCCATCAGTCATGAGCTGTGGACAGGGAAGTTCATGTGTTTCTAGGGAACGTAATATGAGTCTGTCCTGGTACCACAAACTATTACACTGAGACACAAATAATGAAACAATGTGCTAGCCAACTTACTTGTAATGAGAGCAAACAGGATTGTTCAAAGGGAATATGACCAGGAAAGTGAAAGTGCTGCTGGAAGGTTGCACACAGTTTAATGCCACTGCCAATACTTCTAAACAAACAGATTCCTCCTCAGTCTGCGAATGAAAGGAGGTTCAGAGAGCTTTAAAAAAGCCCCGTCCCGCATTCAAAGGCACAGGAGCTGTCAAGGGCTGATTCAGTGATGCTGGAGGTAATGAGAAAGTCATGCATTTATGGCTCCTGTGGATTGAGTTGCTGCTCTTCTGCGTACACAGCATCTTGAATGTGACAAATCTCTGTGTTCTGGCAAAGCTTTTGTTATGTTCCGTTTAATAGGTTTTCTCTCTGTGTGCTTCTGCTGAGCGCTCACCTGTACAGTCTGACACCCGCCTCCTTCTCCAGCTGAGACCACAACTCATAGCACTCCTCCATCATGCGGGCATAGAAGTCCTGCTCATAGGCCTTACGGATGATGCGGGTCTGGCCATGGGAACTCCCTCGGCTGTGGGGAACGACAAACTGGAAAAGATGAGCATGAAATCAGTTGGTTAAATTACACTTTTCATCTCTGTGTGTTTATACACCACTTTGCATTTAATCATTATTAATCTCTGGCTTTTTTCCACAGTGTGTCTTTTGTCCCATCTCCCTCCCCTCACCCCCAACTGATTGCGGCAGATGGCGGCCCCTCCCTGTTCCTGGTTCAGCTGGCCAGAGGTTTCTTTCTTTTGACCCTCCGGAGTCTGGGGTTTAAGTGGCTATTTTTGACTACTTTTGATTTTACCTTTATATTTCACCTTAAAAATTATTTTACCTCTTGTTAGAAATAACTTTTTTTCAGCACAACCTCATGTGACTACAGTTATTTTTTCATTTTGGCATACTGTATTAGTTAGATTGCTTACTGTGAGAACCACAAACATGTCTGATGACCAAAGGCGATGGTGTGTGAAATTCAGAGTATGAATCTCTACATATTTTCCACTGAAAATCACCTAAATTGGGGATCATAGGCACTATAACGGATCAGCAAACTGTGTCCGAGCCGACTGGCATAGCAGGAGGATCACAAACTCAGGTCGGATAAGGCCCAGATCCTGTTTAGTGCAGTGGATAATTGCATATTTCAACATTTCATCATTCAAATGGTGACACAAGCATGAAATTTTGGCACAGATACGCTTCAAAACCCTCTCCTTAAGAAAAGAGCTTTGGCCACGCAAAAAAATCAAGTTGGTGGCCATTTTTCAAGATGGCGGCCAGCCGTCTTCTAGCCTAGATGTATCTAAGGATATATAATGCTTCTGAAGAATTTTTATCATCTTACAAGCTGAAGAATCTTATTTTTGTTATCATCACAATGAAATTTAATTCCCAAGATGCCATCCAAAATGGCCACCCAAAATTGAAATAACTCTGAGACTATTCAACATAAAGATATTTTGGGGTGTTGATCCAGGTTTCTGTGGTTGTAGATTCCAATGAAGCCATTATTACCTTTCTCAGACTTTCACAAGACTTTCCTGGAGAGAGTCAGTAAGATGTCTTTGGCTCTTCAGGACATGGGCAATCCATTCCAGGAAGAGAGTCAGGATCCGTATTCCATTGAGACCAAAGACATTGCTCACCCCAGCTCAGCAGAACTTCTGCAGTCACCCGTTGAGAGAGGCCAGACTAAATTCCATGAGTTTTCGCGGCCTTGGAACATAATCCAGCTTTCAGTCTATGAGCCAATCAAAAAAAAAACAAACTTGATTTCTTCGAGGCAAGGGTCTGCCTCTGTTGAACCATCAAAGCAGAAGCTGCTAAAGGAGGATTATCAGATGTTCTCAAAGCTGTTCATCTCCTGTCAGAGCAGAGTGTGATCTGTAGGAGTTCTTCCAACATGAGAACCAGGCATTTCCAGCTGAACTGAGTGAAGGTGGAAGGCTGTACACGTGTCAACCTCTATCCTTGAGACCTATGTTTCACAAACAGACCAAGAACCAGAGGCAGATGTCTTAATTGTAGATGGGTCAGCTTTGGTCCAGGCCCTGCCACCAAAGAGAGGAAAGACCTTTGAGGACTAGGCAACTCTGGACTTCCTCCCATCAGTCCATAGCTCTGCCACCAAGTACAAAATAACACAAGATAAACCCATCCAGCCTCAAAGCCGAGACCAGGTCCCAATGTGGGCAGGGAGGAAGACGCAAACTGACAAAGAATAACAGCACTCCGTTCAACTGCCGCAACTTCCATCCATCCATCAATTCTCTTCCACTTATCCTTTCAGGGGTGGTGGTGGCGGTCGGGGGCTCAGGAGCCTATCTCAGCTGGCATAGGGCGAGAGGCAGGGTACACCATGTACAGGTTCCCAGCCTGTCGCAGGGCTAACACAGAAAGACAAAACCATTCACACTCACATTCACACGTATGGGCAATTTAGAATCACCAATTAACCTAACCCCACTAACTGCATGCCTTTGGACTGTTGGAGGAAGCCAGAGTACCCAGAGAAATCCCATGCAGACACAGGGAAAACATGTAAATTTCACACAGAAAGGCCCCAGCCAGAGGTGGATTCAAATCCAGGCCTTCTTGCTGTGAGGCAATAGTGCTAACCACCCCGCCACCGTGGTGCAACTTCCTTAGGCAGAATGACAACAAGACAGAGTTGCTCCAGCTCCTTGCAGTCAGGGTTGCCCAAATGTCTGCACCAAACTTGGTCACTGTCACAAAAGGGACCTGCTGTCCTGAGCACTGGTGAAGCTGGTCTTCAGGGACTGGACAAGTGCTACGGGCCAAGAAAAGGTCAAAGGCATGTTATTCTTTCATGTTATTCTTTCATGCCTTCACAGGCTGTGGCAATGTCAGCCTTTCACAACAAGGGCAGGAAAAGTACCCGACCCCCACAGATGGGGGTTGTGCTCACAGCCCAACACTGTGCAGGATGCTTGGCTTTTGCCAGAGAACACCAGGATTGGCAAATTCGCCACTGGTGCCCTGTGCTCTTCACAGATGAAAGCAGGTTCACACTGAGCACATGTGACAGACGTGACAGAGTCTGGAGATGCCGTGGAGAGCGATCTGATGCCTGCAAAATCCTTCAGCATGATCGGTTTGGCAGTGGGTCAGTAATGGTGTGGGGTGGCATTTCTTTGGAGGGCCGCACAGCCCTCCATGTGCTCACCAGAGGTAGCATGACTGCCATTAGGTACCGAGATGAGATCCTCAGACCCCTTGTGAGACCATATGCTGGTGCGGTTGGCCCTGGGTTCCTCCTAATGCAGGACAATGCTAGACCTCATGTGGCTGGAGTGTGTCAGCAGTTCCTGCAAGATGAAGGCATTGAAGCTATGGACTGGCCCGCCCGTTCCCCAGGCCTGAATCCGATTGAGCACATCTGGGACATCATGTCTCGCTCCATCCACCAACGTCACGTTGCACCACAGACTGTCCAGGAGTTGGCGGATGCTTTAGTCCAGGTCTGGGAGGAGATCCCTCAGGAGACCATCTGCCACCTCATCAGGAGCATGTGTTTTTCCACTTTAATTTTATGTGTGACTCCAAATCCAGGCCTCCATTGGTTAATAAATTTGATTTCCATTGATGATTTTTGTGTGATTTTGTTGTCAGCACATTCAACTTTGTACAGAACAAAGTATTCAAAGAGAATATTTCATTCATTCAGATCTAGGATGTGCTATTTGAGTGTTATTTTTTTGAGCAGTGTATTACTAGTCTATTATTATTATTTATTACCGTCAACAACCACTGTCCCCTCCGTGCATATCACCATCCTATACTTTCTACCTCCTAATGTTGTATATAGTTTCAACAGCTGATATAATCTTCTATTGATAGATTATTTTTAATTTATATATTGTCTCTTTGTTCTATATTTTATACTTATTGCTCTATTTTTATACTTGGTTGACAATGAGAGAGCCCTGTGCAAAAAATTCCAATGTTCAGAGTTGCCAATCTCAGAGTTGATCAACTCAGTTTGTTTTTAATTCAATTCAATTCAATTCAGTTTTATTTATATAGCGCCAAATCACAACAAACAGTCGCCTCAAGGCGCTTTGTATTGTTAGTAAAGACCCTACAATAACACAGAGAAAACCCAACAGTCAAAACGACCCCCTATGAGCAAGCACTTGGTGACGGTGGGAAGGAAAAACAGGAAGAAACCTCCAGCAGAACCAGGCTCAGGGAGGGGCAGTCATCTGCTGCGACCGGTTGGGACTGAGGGTAATATGTAATAATGTAATAAAATGTTATGGTCAACAGTATCAAAAGCTGCACTGAGGTCCAACAGGACAAGCACAGAGACGAGTCCACTGTCAGAGGCTGTAAGAAGATCATTTGTAACCTTCACTAATGCTGTTTCTGTACTGTGATGAATCTCGGCTTGTGTTGAACCTGCTTCCTAGAACAGGCCCAGAGGGTTGAAAGGGAGTTTTTCCTTCCCTATGGGTGTCGTGTGATTGTTGGGGTTTCTTTCTAATATTGTAGGGTTTTTACTTTACAATATAAGCACACTGAGATTACTGGTGTTGCAAATTGGCACTACATAAATAAAACTGAATTCAATTGAACATTTGAAGGTTTCAGCTTCTTTATTTTCTGGCTTTGTCCTTGGAATTATTTCAAGGACTTTACTAAAACAGTATGGTGGTGTCACTGATGGTTATGGAGAAATATTTTCTCTGTGTTCTCTAAAGTTTAAACAGCAGTGAGATAATCAACTATTGACCTTATTAGTAAAATAACCAGCAGCTTGATATAGAAATTCACAGTTACAATTCAATTTCACTGCCTATTATTCTCACCAATCAAGTGGTTTTACTTTTGATGACATTTTCACACCTAGTCTTCAATACTTTATTCTTTTGTGACATTCTCTGTGCATGACGAACTTACTTGTACTCAGCCACAAGTGTAATGAAGCACCATCACAGTGTGAGTCTGAGTGGCTCTGGAATTAAAAGCAACGTGTCAGATACTTCAGTCTCTTTGTGACACACCTGTTCCAGCAGCAGAGTCTTCTTGTTCTGTTTTGCCAGCTGATAGGCCGTGAAGGAGCCCTGGATGCCTGCCCCGATCACTACGCAGTCGAAGTCTCCGCTGGTCGACATGTTAGTTATGTTTAGAACTTAACACACAACTCACACACCCAGGTCGCCTTTTAAATATGCCCACAACGCCAACCAAAAGCAGAGGGAGGACGAACACAACTTTCGGGAACAGTTATCCTGGACCTTGGCCGTTTCGCAACATACAGTATGCGGACTTGTTAATCAGTCACAGCGCGCTCTAATCAAAGTAGGCTATGGCAAGCCATTCCGGCCATAATTCACCACTTTTCTAACGCGATTATTAAAGATTTATTGAAAAAACGCCGTAAAATCCGGCGAATTTACCGCCAATACGCCGGTTTTTTACGGCGTTTGAATGCATCATGCGGAGCGGTGGAAAAAACGACGTTTTTATAGTTCCTGAACGCCGCATTTTACATCATGAGGCGTTCAATGACCAGATCGAACGCCGTTATTTTCGCCGTTCTGTGACAAATATGACGGCGTTTAAAACGCCGTTTTCTTAAATTATGCAATCCACTCCCCCTGGTTTTTCTCAGCCACTTACGTTAAACTGCAGTCAACCAATCAAAGAAGACCACGTGCAGACCACACCAGTTCATCACAGATTCACTTTGCTGCTGCCTAACTACTTGCTCTGGTCCACTCTTTCCATTCTGCAGCAAACCGTTGTCACAGACTTGACTTATTTACAAACCTCACTGTGCCTTCTGATGTTTTTAAAGCATAATAAAGCAAGCAAAAGACAGAATGCTCTTTCTGAAACATGTAGAGACATTAACTTTTTTTAAAAATACAGTTTTGCTCTACTTAAATTAGTGCCACTTTATAATAATTGCCTTGGAATTTAATAATCTTATTCTATTATAATAATAATATAACAATTCTATTTCTAAAATTTTAGTTTTATATAAAATATTCTTAATTACAGCAAATGTTTCAGTTAAGGAAACACTCTATTGGGGTAATATGGTACTATAAGGTCTTTGAGATAAGATGGGGCCTGATTATTCAAGATCTTGTATGTGAGGAGAAGGATTTTAAATTCTACTCTAGATTTAACAGGGAGCCAATGAAGAGAAGCCAATATGGGAGAAATATGCTCTCTCTTTCTAGTCCCTGTCAGTACTCTAGCTGCAGCATTTTGGATCAGCTGAAGGCTTTTCAGGGAGTTTTTATGACACTAATTTAAGTAGAGCAAAACTGTATTTTTAAAAAAAGTTAATGTCTCTACATGTTTCAGAAAGAGCATTCTGTTTGCTTGCTTTATTATGCTTTAAAAACATCAGAAGGCACAGTGAGGTTTGCTATAAATGAGTCAAGTCTGTGACAACGGTTTGCTGCAGATGAAGGATAGACAAGTAGTTAGGCAGCAGCAAATAAATATATGATGAACTAGTGTGGTCTGCACGTGGTCTTCTTGATTTAACTGCACTTGACAATTAAGTGGTAGGAAAAACCAGGGGGAGTAGTACATAATTAAGAAACGGCGTTAAACGCCGTTGGTGTTTTTGTCACAGAACTGCGAAAATGACAGCGTCGTGTCCATGAACGCCTCATGACATTAAAATGCAGGCGTTGGGAACTATAAAACATCGATTTTTCCAGCCGCTCCGCATGATGCATTCAAACGCCGTAAAAAACAGGCGTACTGGCGGTAAATTCGCCGGATTTTACGGCGTTTTTTCAATAAATCTTTAATAATCGCGTTAGAAAAGTGGTGAATTATGGCCG
>JAMQGT020013134.1:0-43263 GCA_024447675.2 Pterophyllum scalare | reverse complement strand
ATGTTGTGGCGCTTGGTTCAGGTACCGTATTGCTAACGTGATCCATACAGTCCTGCTGTACGAGCAGCAAAGCAAGGTTGCACTTACATGTTAAAACGTACGTGTTACACTTTAAATGTTCTAACAGAGGTCAGAATACGCAAAGAAAATGCACTTCCAAGTCATAGAGATGGGCTCAAAGACAGGCTGCCGACGCAACCAGAGCACATGGATCCAGTAAATCCAGCAGCTTGTAGCAACAATACATGAAATAAGACAGTGAGTTAGTTAAATGTAATAAAGCTACTGCTGGGAGCAGGAGATGCTGCTCTAATGACACACAGCAGCGTGGAAATAGAGAGGGTTATCTACACAACCAGAGCCTGGAGTGTCCACTGACTAACTGTGCAGGCAAAAAGTGATGCAACACAAGCAAAACACTTTGTGTTTCTACATTAGTTTACTGATGTGTTTATTTCGATGCATCTCAATAAGGCTGTCCTGACCCTGAAAGAAATAAAATGCACTCCAAACACAGTGCAATGATGTAACACCATGATGATAACTGTTGTATCATGTTGATTATATGATAATATCCTGCTTGTTTGCGTTCCTGGGGAGACAGAATAACCGTTCAGTCAGAACGTGTCTCGTGTCTTTGGACTGTGGCGGGAATCAGAGCGCATACTTTGCTGAGCCATCGTGTGTAGATGCAGCACTGGGCCATCACTCGTTAGGAGTTAGGAGTGATTGATAGGTCAGTGTTATGTGGGTTACAGGTACAAGCGCTGGATGGAAAATGAGTGAAACAGCAGCCGATGTCCTCGGAAACAAAACATTAAGAAATGATGGGCAGCTCAAGACTTCTACACAGGACTGTATTTTACTTCTGGCATATCTAAGTGAGAGTGGCAGGTGGGTGCTCCAGCCACACTGCTGAATGTTCTGCATCTTCTTCTTCATCTTTAGGTGTTAGCTGTGTTGCATCTTCTCTCTGGTTCTGACACCCTCTGTTCATCCTCCGCTCTGGTTTCATCTCAGCAGGATGAGTGACAGGAGGGGCTGCTTGGTCTCCAGGAGGGAATAAAGGCTGACTGTCAGTCTGGGGCTGAGGTCAACAGGACCCACAGCACTGACATAGCTGCCCCTGACCCTCAGGCACATCACTTATCACCTGGGTCGGGCCTCACTGTAATGGGGACGCTGCAGGAGGCCGGGCACAGGACGGTCACAGCATTTTAAAATCATAAACACAGCAAATAAAACTCAACAAATAGTTTATTAAAAAGATGAGTCCACATAACACAAGCTTACACACACACACACACACACACACACACACACACAATCGCACCACTTTTTGTTACCATAAACGACCTCATCACCACACCTCTTATATGCCTCGTAATTCATTTTTGTATTTCCTGTGTAAATGAGTGTGTGTTTGTTCTGTAGCTGCTTTGTTTGTCACACACTGTATGAACACAATAAAAGAGTCCAAACCTGCAGACTGACCGGAGGAGTGTCAGCACTCACACCTGCTGCCTGCTGTAAACCACCAACGCTACAACTCCTGCTATGACCCCCACTGTTGGCAGATTGCTTTACACACACACACACACACACACACACACACACACACACACACACACTAGGTCAGAGCAGCAGATTTACTGCCCTACAGTTGTTGGGTTTGTTGTGTTTGTGGGCTGAAGCCTGAGACTGAACGAGCTTCAGCTCCAGATTATGATCACCTCCCAGCAGCAGTTTTACTGCTGTTTCATGTCAGGATTAATCACAATTTAAATTAACAATGGCTGTTACAGGCATTTTTTTCTATTTACTGTTATTATTTATCATGTGTGCAGTTTATTGTATATATACATCTCCTACAACAACACTGCATCGATACCGGCACCAGCTCCCTCTATGCCCAGCACCTTTGTGTTTCAGTATAAACACACTGAGCTGTCTGCATGTTGTGATTTGGTGTTGTATGAATAAAGCTGAATTAAATTGAACCTTTGGATGGGAGCATGGAAAGGACCTGAGGTGGAAGGCAACTCATGCACTTACTGGGGTGTAGTTTTAATGTACCTTACTGAAGTGTTTACATGTTGAGCTGCTTCTGCTCCACCACATTTTAAGTTACAACACTGTATTTTCCACTCATAACATTTATTTAAAGCTTCAGTCAGTTATTGTTTGCAGATTTTAAAATACTTCTACCCAACTTTTATCCTGCCAATCAGTAAATAACTTATTAAAATCCTCTCCAGTTGCAACATTAATCTAAAGTTTCTGTGCTATTACCTAATAATACCTAATATTATGACTTTTACTTAAGGAGGCTACATGCTTTTTTTTTTTTAACCACTTTGGAAACAGTTAGTTGACATGAAACAGTTTTAACAGTGACTGCTGAGCAGCCACAGTTTATGTAACACGTCTGAATGAGGACGCAGGGCTGCACACGAGCCAGTGTTAATATTCTACATTAATTTTTCTTTTTGGCTGAGATATTAGTCTAATAGGGGACCCTTCTGGGAGACAGAAAAAGGTTCCTGAAAAGAGGAAAAGTTTCCCAGAATCACAGATATTCCCGTGACTTCCCAAAGCTCCCTGCAGCTTTCCAAGTGAAGCATTTTTATATGACTAATTTTAAGAAGTCTTTTCCAACTAAGACCAAACTTCATCAGGAACTCCTCACATTTGGGATGCATGCCGGTGGACCTAATCACCTGCATATTCATCCATGCACAGCTGTCTATCTGCACCACAGACACTGAGTTTCTGGAAACTCAGCGGCTAAGCTGTGGACTGTGACCCACTGAGAAACCTCGTGGGATTTCGGGTCAGTGGTTGGCCTTACTTCCTGCCCCTGGAGTTCACAGATATTAGATAGAAGATGGGACTCAAGGGTGTAAATGGTAAATAAACTGGTATTCATACAGTGCTTCTCAAGTCTTACTGACCAGCATTACATTTCTCATCCACACAAACATGTTGCAGTTTGGATTTAAGTGCAGTGCCTCCAAACACCATGACGTGAGGATAAAGGGCTTGAAGCACCTGAGCCTGGCAGACATCACCGCTAACAAAGCTGTGGTTGGCTCAGCTGGTGTTTCAGCCAAACAGTGAAAGTGATAGAAATCCTGTGGCTCTGATGAATGAAGCATATTTGTCTCTTGCAGATGAAGCTGCTCTGCAGTTTTATCACGGTGACCTTGTATGATTCTCAGGGCTGCTGCAGCTTCCTCAGACGGAAACGAGAAGCCGGCTTTGTTCAGAGGATCCCGGCGGACTGCAGGAACGCAGCCCCTCGCTTTGAATTCCTGTCTCTCATCACATGACCCAGCTTATAAATACGGCCGTGCTCTGGACTCATGTCAGGCCTCATGTCTTTATGCTTCAGCCCGAACAGCTGGGCCGCTAAACACAACAAAAACAGATCGTCTGACGCCTGCAGGGAAACAAAGACTCTCCACACTGCACGCTGGCATTTGCTGTAGTATGAATATATTCATCCAAAAGTCATAAAAGGAGATCATTGATCATTAATTTCTTTTCATTGTCAGCAGCAGCAGCACATGAAAGAAGAAAGAGAAACATGTTAAAGGATGATTGTACACGTTTGAAAGAAAGAGGAAAGTTTTCTAGTGCCTGTTTCCCTCACAGTCTGACGACCCAAGGAGACGACACACCGACGTCTGCTTACATCTCAAAAACGAGCAGCTGTTTTATTGCTTTAGTTTTGTGCCCCACTTTACAATAGACCGCCCCACTCCAGGGCAGTAGGTGGCAGCAATGCAGGAGACAATGCAACAGAAAAGATGGACGAGATCCAGGTTGTGTTCCTGTTGGTCCGTCAAAGACAAAAAGAGCTGCAGCAAAACACGTGAAATCCTCTGCTGTCACTCACCCAACAGATTTCATGAAAGGAACTAGGACTGTGGGGGTTGAACAATTCCCCAGGAACCTAATATAGACCTGGGACTCTGTCCCTGAGGATGTCTCTAAAATGCAAACCTGCCATAAGTACGTCTGTACTTTCTGCAGGGCTGTACGTGGAGAATGATGTCTGAGCTGTGGTCGAAACATCCATGAAAATCAAAAACCTGACATGATTTTCATGTTAAGGTCATCTGCAGAAGCTCTGTATCGTTTTCAGCACGGCTGCTATTTTGAGATTTCTCAGAAGTCCTGGCATACTCGTGTTTCTGCGACGTGCTCGGGCTCCTCCACTGTGTCAAAATGGCTAACCTGAGTTTCGTTTTCATTTTCAAGAATGAAAGTGTCTGCCTGGGACTATGTTGAATTCTTGTGGACAAAGTCACAGGCAGACCAGGTGATCCAGGGGGAGACCAAGGATAATGTCGATGTGCCCAAAAACCTCCCGAGCTTTCAAAGTACCCGGAGCCAACATCACGTTTCCCCTCAGAAAGCCTCACCCAGGGAACAACCTGGCATGCTACCTTTGCTCAGACACTGGTCTCCTCCTGAAACCACAAAAAACAAAAAAAGAGAATAAAAGCTGCTCAGCTGGAACCAGACATCCAACTCTCATCAACCTGATGTTTATTTCTGTGCAAGTTTGAGGTCCTTGTGAAGTTCTCACTCCAAGCAGGCATACAGGAAGCAGTCTGCACACGCCTGAGAAGATGATCGGACAAACGAGCTTTTCCATCATATGTACGAAGCCTAGTGAACCCATGTTAAACTTACACTTTTAATCACTAAATTATGGGGTGAAGAGAATGTCTATTATGGTCCAAAATCTAGTGATTAAAGTCTAAGTGCAGTTTATTTATCAAGTTCAGGCTCA
This sequence comes from Pterophyllum scalare, assembly GCA_024447675.2. Taxonomy (NCBI): domain Eukaryota; kingdom Metazoa; phylum Chordata; class Actinopteri; order Cichliformes; family Cichlidae; genus Pterophyllum; species Pterophyllum scalare. The sequence continues at coordinate 38,459 of JAMQGT020013134.1, read as the reverse complement.
ATTAGTTTCGTATGAGCCCAGATTTAGAGGAGAAACAGACAGGTGACACGAAGAGCAGACGGAAGTACTAGTACTGCTACGATAAAGAGACAGAATCAGAATATGTAGCGAGCACAATAAATATATGAATCATATTAAGCATGTTAGCCATTTACAAACGTTTCAGAGTTTCTTGTTTTGGAAGATGATCAGTGAGCCGGGCCGGGCCGGTACCAGCTCGGCCTGCAGCGGGTCGCAGCTGTTGCACCGATCAGCAGGACTTCTCCTGACCCCGAGCCAGCAGCTGCCTGCTGAGGATCCTCAGGGCTCCTCGGCTCACAACTCGCCTCATTACCGCCCTTAATGGAGAGAAGACAGAGACAAGGTAAATACAATTACCGATCAGCGAGCAGGGATGGCCGAGCCAACGGCAGTGCCCAGTTTCACTGCGCATAACTGACACCATGCTCGGCCTCGTTACATGAGCCTTCGGTGGGTTTGTTGTTGTTGTGGATGAATAAACCTGCACCATGTAAAAGATGGCGTTGCCCTCTGAAATGGGAGGAAAGTAAATCCGAGGTTGGCACTAAAGTCCAGTGAGACTCCTCGGATGCCTTTTGAGCCAGAAGCTATGATTACCCAGAAAGCCTGTGGAATGCCCCCTTCTTCATTAAAGAGACAAATATAGCACAGTCCAATGAGGGATGGAGGGTAAATGGCTGCTGTGGTGTTATGTAGCAGAAATTAAACAATGATGAATGATGGCACTCAGAGGAGGGAGAGGCTAAAACCAGGACTATTTCCAGAGATGGCAGAAACACATTCTTTACACGTGTGAAGAGTTCGCTGTCTGTGGGAAATTAGACCACCACGATGAAGGAAAATTCAGCTTTCAGGTTAACAACTCAAATTAAGAACTCAAAAAACTTTACAGAAATGTGTACCCAGTGCTGCAACATGGAGCCAAGGGGAAGTACCAAAAACTGCAGTTTGCGGGCTGCAAAGGTGAGTCAGTGCTGACGGACTCCCACCTTAAAATGTCCAAATTTACAGCAGCAATCAACATGTTTACAACCTGCTGCAAAAAACTCTGTGGTCTAATTTTGACCTTCTAAAAAAAACTGCATTGGATACATATATACATATATATATATATATATGTATATATATGTGTGTGTGTATATATATATATACATACACACACACATATATTTATATATATATATATATAGGGTACTGTTAATGCTTAAAGCAGGGATGATTGACAGATGTGCTGACAAAGACAGATGCAGATCACTGGTAATTCAAGTTACTGAACTGGATATTTTGACTATGTTGCCAGTTTTGGTGTCTTTTGGAGCATTTTTACTTCTGCGAGCATTCATTCCTGCACAGCTCTCTGAAGGCCCCCCCACAGCACTCAGCAGGTCTGGACTCTGACTAGGGCCATTGCAGCTCCTTCATTCTTGCTGCTGTGCTTGGTTGGTGACCCGGTTTGGTCTCAGCTTCAGCTGTGGGACAGACGGCCTCTCGTGTGCCTCTAGAACACTTTGGTCTACAGAGGAGTTCACGGTCCACTCAGGGACTGCGGAGGAGCCCAGATCCTCCGCCCTCCTCCACCGTGCTGACAGCTGCTCTGAGGTGTTGGTGCAGATGTTCTGAGTCTGGTTTCCTCCAAACATCTGCACTTTGGTCTGTTCGTTTCAGAAGTCTTTGCTGGTTTGTTCAGATGCAGCTTTGCAGACCTGAGCTGTGCTGCCATGTTCTTTAGAGAGAAGAGCCTGTCTGCTGCAGCAGACCTGTTCAGTGCTATCATGACCTTTAACCTTTAACATGCTGACTGAGGCCTGTAGAGTCTGAGCTGTCAGGGCCTTGGTATGAACTTGCCAGGTTGTCCACTCCTGGAAAGATCGTGGCATTGTGTTAATGCAAACCTGAATGCTCCAGAGCCGCAAACTGGAAAACATCTGCTTTTGAAGAGGTGATCTCACCTGCTGATGGTCAGTTAATCAGGCGCATGTGATTAGCAGCACCTGGCTGCTACTTACCATTAATTTTTATGGAAGCCCTGAGGGTGGACTTAGTGTGGTCAAAACGTTTCATGTGACTATATGAGGTCTTTAGGTGTCTCCACCTAAATTCTCCACCTGTTAGAGAATGTGGATGTGAGCCACAGCTTTCAGTGCCCAGCATGTTCTGTGTGTGTTTGGACATGTTTAACACACCAGTAGCAGTAAACACACTGTGCTGGTTGTGTTACACAGCATTTAATGTTGTGATGAGCAGCAAATCACAGATGAGGCTCAGATTACAGTGTTTGGAACAGTGTGTGTGTGTGTGTGTGTGTGTGTGTGTGGCCATGAAGTCTGGTCTCTCTGTGTGGTCTGTCACCCTTTAACCTGCAGGCTCCACAGTTTGAGTCAACACACCGAGAGCTTCGCTGTTGCTGCTCTTCACACTTTCCACACACCAAACCGTGCTCACCTTGGAGCTCCCAGTCACAACAGAAAGCAGCAGAGTGAGGATTCACATGTGAGCGTGGTCACAGCTCCTGCAGCCGGATTCAAGTTAAAAACATAAGTTTCCCTGTTTCAGAAAGCAAATCTGACAAACCTGTGAAGAATCACCCACGCTGAAGTGTGGCAGACTTTACCTTTCCTTCTACATGAAGAACATCAGCTCTGTGTGCTCCAGCCAGGCCACATTTTAGAATGGAACCATGCAAGGCTAGTGGCTTCGTTAAATACCTTCTGAAAGTGAATTAAATGAAGATTATATTACAATGAGCCGCACTCATTTATGCTAACACGTTCATAATGGAGGATCTGACGGTGGGGCGACCTCGTAGACGTGGTTTAGATGCAGATTTTGAGATTTCAGGTTCCTGGTATGTCCTCTCCAAGACTCTTGTAGCAGTTAGCACCGTCACCTCACAGCAGAAGGGTCTTGGTTCACATCTTCTGGTCACATGGGGCCTGTCTGTGTGGAGTTTTCTCCTTGTGCCTTGGTGGGTTCATACTGTCAGCTATATGTATCTCTTCTTGTAAAATATATAAATCTGTGATTTAAAAAGATTTAACAGTATCTCAGTAAGACACTTGCAGCCTCAGTGGTCTCGTGCAGGCAGTTTGAGAGGTGGCCAGTGTGGTACTGGAGCTGCTCTGGTCCCTGCAGACAGACTGTTTCCCTGGATGCTCAGCCCTGCAGGGGCTCAGCAGACCTGCAGCTAAGATCACAGAAAACTGCTGTTTACCGACCACTTGATTCCCTGCGTCACCCCAGACTTCCAGCTGAGCTGCCAGAGGGAACTCACAGCAAGAGGGGGCTCCAACAGCTCTGCTGGGATCCCAAACACGGACACAGATCCAAGCGAGGCATGACCATCCTCTGGATGTTAGAGCCTAATGATGGCTCAAAGGTGTCCTGTCCTCTCTGTCCTGGTGGTCCACACACTTTGTTACATTCTTGTTCTGTACAAATGGTGACGTAGCCGTCAAACATCAACGCCTGTCCAGCACCATTTGATGAGCTGGGAATCAGCAGATGGACCAAAACATTGTTTAAGTGGTTAGGAAAAAACTTATTGTACACCAAACTTTACCAGGAAAGATGATGACACTACAAACTAACCCTTATTTTATTATCAGATAAAATTCGGATAGGCAGTGCAACCAAATCCAAGCAATCATTCAGTCCCTTAAATGTCTGTAATAGCTCACCTTTAGCACCATCAGCTAGCTGACTTAAACCTGACTTTCGGAACACTTCCAAAGCCGAGGTGACGAAGCTACCAATGAAGGAACGCCAGGAAGAGTCATTGTTAGTACTCCTCATCATCAGCTTATACTCTGGAGTAGAAAAATATTAATATTTAGAAGTGTGAGAGAAGCTGACATGTAAATATAAACAGAAGTACTGAAAAATGGACAAAAAATATTCTTTGTTATGTTTGACCATATTTATTGATCGCTTTCCTGCACTCCTCTCATTCTGCAGTGGTTCCAGCAGCATGCCTCAATAAACTGTACCTGGTACTCTCTGATTAATACCTGAGCCTTTATGAACCCACATAAATTAAAATGCTGGTGGTATTTGTTTAACCAGATATCCTGATTTGAATTCAGTTTGATCAAACATTTTAAAATAAATAATAAAGGATTGTTTGCAGCTGTAAGCATTTAGTAACCTGGACCAAAAACTAATTATTCAGCATTTACAGCTGCTGTAAATCCCAGTATTTTAATGTGACTGAAACCTTCTTTCAAAGGTTGAAACTAACAAGTTTCACGTGAGTTGGGAAATAGCGCCCCCTGCAGTAAATCTCGACACCAACTCACTGAGTTATTTTAAGTTTTCTTTTGCTGGTTTCTTGGAAGATTTAAAACCCTCAGAAATTTCAGGTTTAAGCAACAGTTGGATGTGAGAAGCTTCTGAAATATGTTGGAAACGTGGTGAGCCGAACTGATCGCTCCCAAATCTAATGTGTGTGAGTCACATCATTTATGGATTTGTCAGATCATCCAGTTTTTCCTTTTTAGCAGCATCTTCCTTCACCTTTTCTCTTTCATTCATTATCCATCTGTAGGAAATAAGTAAGGATTGTTTCATCTGCTGCGTGTCTGACAGGACAAACTAACTTCCTCTGATTGTTGTAATTAGATTTCATCGCACCTCCAAACCTCCTCTTCTATTTGACAGCTGGACCGTTTAACTGCCTGACATCAGTTCAAATCAGTGTGACAAATTCCAATCATTTAGTCTCACACAGTGATATGAAAAAAAAACCAGTTTTAATTTAAATTTTAATATACTGCCTGATCCAGCAGCTGTAGATCCTCCGTCAGCAGCAATAAGCTGCAGTGATGTTTCCTGTGTGGCTTCATCAGCCTGTCACATCACTGTGGAGGAGTCTGGTCCTCTCTCCTTCACAGCGGAGCTTCAGCTCAGTGAGGTCTGCAGCATTCATTCCTGCACAGCTCTCTGAAGGCCCCCCCACAGCACTCAGCAGGTCTGGACTCTGACTGGGCCGTCGCAGCTCCTTCATTCTTGCTGCTGTGCTTGGATCATCGTCCTGTTGGTGACCCGGTTTGGTCCCAGCTTCAGCTGTGGGACAGACGGCCTCACGTGTGCCTCTAGAATACTTTGGTCTACAGAGGAGTTCACGGTCCACCCAGATCCTCCGCCCTCCTCCACCGTGCTGACGGCTGCTCTGAGGTGTTGGTGCAGATGTGCCGAGTCTGGTTTCCTCCAAACATCTGCACTTTGGTCTGTTTGTTCCAGAAGTCTTTGTGGTTTGTTCAGATGCAGCTTTGCAGACCTGAGCTGTGCTGCCATGTTCTTTCAGAGAGAAGAGACTTTTTTGTCTAACTTGCTGAGATGGAGCTCTTATTTTATTTATTTTTGCAGTTGAAATGCACAGTGTGACCTTGGGGTGAATTTGCTGGGATGAAGATTATATTATTTTGTTAAGGCACAACTGAATGCTCCAGACCCACAAACTGCCCAAACCTCTGCTTTCACAGAGGTGCTCACATTTTTTGGTATCCGCTAATCAGCTACATTTCATTAGCAGCACCTGGCTGCTCCTCACCCCCTTAATTCCCATGGAAGCAGTGAGGTGGACTTCACAGAGTCCTGAGAACAACTCTGAGGCCATATAAGCCGTTTGTGCACTTGCACTTTTTATGTTTTATGCGTCTTTACATCCTGCACAGAATGTGTTGGTTTGATGAGAAAGATCATGCATCTGTTTGGTTACATTTAAAGCCTAAAATGTAAAACATGATCCTTTGCAGGCCAACGTGTTTCTCTCATCACGCAGTACTCTGTATGTGCCAGTCAGCAGAGCTGTTCAGCATGTCCTCAGTCCTGGAAACCAAACCTGAGTGTGATCCAGCTCTTCACATCTCCTCAGCTTCCTGCCTTCTTCTCCTTCTTCTGGTTTCTCCCTCAGAGTGGAGGGGCAGCGAGGAGTGTAGCTGTGACAAAAACAGAGGAATGCTCCATCCTTTGGCAGTAAAGGCCCGTCCAGCCTCAACTACAGTGCTGTAACCATAGCACGCTCACCATAAACGCCTGGTGCGAGGGCAGGGGAGGCCCCAGGAACCAACAGGGATCTGGTTTCAGCATGTGCACCATGATGAATTCTACATCCTGAGGTCTGAGAGGGCGACACAACCTGCTGTTAACAGCAAATAAACCAGCAACAGAAGGAAGAGGTAGGAATACAGAACATAAAATTTTAAGGTTAAGATTGAAGCTGCATTTAAAAATATTCTTCATGGAGAGCTGCATTGACCTCTAATGGAGTATTTTTTTCTATTTTAAAAAATAAGTAAATAAAAGTTCCCTGTTTTCTCTGCCTGTATGTGTGTGTCACATGTTTTCAGTGTTCCCAGTGCTTCCAGAGAGAGCATTTTTCTCCCATATTGGCTTCTCTTCATTGGCTCCCTGTTAAATCTAGAGTAGAATTTAAAATCCTTCTCCTAACATACAAGGTCTTGAATAATCAGGCCCCATCTTATCTCAAAGACCTCATAGTACCGTATCACCCCAATAGCGCACTTTGCTCTCAGACTGCTGGCTTACTTGTGGTTCCTAGGATACTTAAAAGTAGAATGGGAGGCAGAGCCTTCAGCTTTCAGGCCCCTCATCTGTGGAACCAGCTCCCAGCTTGGATTCAGGAGACAGACACCCTCTCTATTTTTAAGATTAGGATTAAAACTTTCGTTTTTGATCAAGCTTATAGTTAGGGCTGGATCAGGTGACCCTGAACCACCCCTTAGTTATGCTGCTATAGGCCTAGGCTGCTGGGGGGTTCCAATGATGCACTCTGTTTATACCCCATTTAATACCTGCATTTACTCATTAGTTATTATTAATCTCTGTCTCTCTTCCACAGCATGTCTTTTGTCCTGTCTCTCTCCACTCAGCCCCAACCGGTCACAGCAGATGACTGCCCCTCCCTGAGCCTGGTTCTGCTGGAGGTTTCTTCCTGTTAAAAGGGAGTTTTTCCTTCCCACTGTCGCCAAATGCTTGCTCATAGGGGGTCGTTTTGACTGTTGGGTTTTCTCTGTATTATTGTAGGGTCTTTACTTTACAATACAAAGCACCATGAGGCGACTGTTTGTGATTTGGTGCTATATAAATAAAATTGAATTGAATTGAACTGAATTCCAGTGTTCCCAGTGTTTCCAGTGTTCTCAGTGTTCCCAGTGCTTCCAGTGCTTCCAGTGCTGGCCTGCTCTCTTTTTCTGCTGCTGTTTCCTTTCCTCCTTCCTTCTCTCTCTCTCTCTCTCTCTCTGTATTAAACCTCAAGGCACACTATTCCTTATGTTTTGGTGCTAAGGTGTTCTGTCTATCCTGCTTCTATCTTTACTCTCACTTTGTGGTTTGGATTCTCCAGCCTGACTCTTGTCAGCTCGTCACACTCTGAGTATTTGACACTAAATAGCAGCTCATCAACTCTCTGCCAGTCTTCCAGTGGCTTATTCGGACCCTCCTCAGCACGCCTCGAGGACCACTCATGCCTTCACTACAAGAAGAGCTTCTGCAGTAAACCTCTAACTCTGTCTGCGCTCAGAGCATTCGGGTGTGTTGGTGTTCAGAAGTATCATGGAAAAAGAGATTTAGTGTCTCTTTTTAATGCAAACTGTTTAATACAGTCACAGGAAGGTGAATTTCAAGGCACCATCCTCCTGTAATTAGAAGTTTCAGCAGGCTGGATCATCTCGGGTCACTCTTATTTTGGGGAAATGAGTAGAGCATTTTCTGCTTCACAAGTATCTGAATTTTAATTATGCCGTGGCTAATCTAATATAACCACAGTTCTGTGACGGTGACATCAGAGGGTAAACACACAAGTCCATGGTTCTGGTTTTAAACTGTGACCTGTCCTCAGAGACCCTCCTCCCCAGCCTCCCACTGCCCCCTAATACACACACATCATGAGCTCATCACTCTTCTGAAGAACAGCAGCATCCAGAAGATATTTTCCGCTGGCAGACCCTCCAAAGCTGACACTCAAACACACTCTGTTCCTCCAGCTCCTTCTTTTTTTCTAAGCTGCCATTAGCCTGCTGGCACGCGGTTCTCTCTGCATTATGGAGTTTGTCCCTATCAGCACTTGCCTGCCTGCCAAAATCTGGCCTCAGCCCCACCGCGGCTAAACAAAGGTCTTTAAGTAGCGGCGGGTTGGAGTAGGATGGACACATGAAAGTTGGAGCGCGCTGGTGGCTCTCCGAGAGACGAAACACGAGCTCCTGTTTTTCCAAAACAAAATTATGGAGGAGAAAAAAAAACAGAGTGGAAGTGCATGAGATCTGATTCGCAGATGCCCTTTATGTGTGTGTGCGTGTGTGTGTGTGTGTGTGTGTGTGTGTGTGTGTGTGTGTGTGTGTGTGCGTGTGTGTGTGTGTGTGTGTGTGTGTGTGTGTGTGTGTGTGTGCATGTGTGTGTGTGTGTGTGTGGATAGCAGAGGAAGTCAAACCAATTGGCTGTCATCTCCATTTGGCTCTTGTCACACTCTCTCCATTTCTCATAGAGAGCCATAAGGAAGGCCTCAGCAGTTCCCAGAATGCCCCTCTGTGGCCACCCTCCTCCCCATCACACAAACACACCTCCTCACCCCTTCACCTCTCCCCAGAGCCCTTATTTAAAGCCATTTAAACCCTTCGATATGACTCGGATCAAGTGTCCTGTGCAGCTCCACCAGGAGAGCATGGCTGAGGTCGCAGGTTTGAGTCCCTCAGGGGTCGCAAACACTGCAGATATCTACTCTTAAGCTACTGCAAGATGCTTCACACGGGAAATGTCACATACACATGTAGCATCTTTATAAATGTAGTGTATATTCCTGTGTGTGTTATAAGTGACTTCCTTTATTTAGAACTCAGTCAAAACTCCTCAGCTCTGTGAGGCTGTAGCTGTGCTTTTAGCTAAATGCTAATGTAACGCTGATGGTGCCCACGAGGTTAGAGACACTGCTGTTTGGACACTTTCCTCAACAGGTCGGAGTCAGAGCGTCTGTATGCAACCTGTAATGTTTGTTTAAAAGGTCACAGAAACTCAAAACAAGCAACAAAAACTGACCTTCATAAAAACAGATAAAAATTAGCCCTTGGAGATGCAAAATAACCACAAAGAGACAACATGGCATCTAGAACAAAAATGACAAAGAGGAATAAAATTGACACAATGAGACACATAAAGAGCAATGTGCCAGAGAATTAAATCGAACTGAACAGGTCTGACTAATCAGGACAGTTTATTCCTGCAGGAGGTGTGTCCACTTTGATTGACACATGTGCTGACAAAGAGAGTAGCCAATAGCTGTCTGCTATAGGCCTTAAATTCAATTTAATTCAGTTTTATTTATATAGCGCCAAATCACAACAAACAGTCGCCTCAAGCCGCTTTGTACTGTGGGTAAAGACCCTACAATAACACAGAGAAAACCCAACAGTCAAAATGACCCCCTATGAGCAAGCACTTGGTGACAGTGGGAAGGAAAAACTCCCTTTTAACAGGAAGAAACCTCCAGCAGAACCAGGCTCAGTGAGGGGCAGTCATCTGCCTGTGACCGACTGGTTGGGGCTGAGGGGGGAGAGACAGGACAAAAGACTAGTTGGAGCCACTGGCATCTTGTGAGTGAAGCTCCAGTGTTTTATTAATCTGTTACTCACCAGTAATTAGTAGATCTAATTGGATCTACTAATCAGCACCTAGCTAGCATTAGCTTCTAATGCTGTGATCAGTTCTGGCTCAGAAAATAACTAACACGGTGGTGGCCAGAATGCGAACACTGAGCTTCAGAGTCCAAAACCAGTAGATGATGTCATGGTGGTTACAGCCATCTTCTGTATACAGTCTGTGCTGAAACCAAGCAAGTTTTAGAAAGGGTGTTTAAAAAAAAGAGGAGTTTTCATCAGTCCAGCGGAACACCTCCAAAGATACCTGTGGACAGTTATGTGCTGTATATTCATGTTTTTTATATTATATTATATATTTGTCTTTGGTTTCCTCTGATACACACACACACACACACACACACACACACACACAGACACACAGTGACTTTGTCCTGAATGTGGTCCTCTAACTTTTTGGTTACCTGCATGCGATGCTTTTAAGGACCATCTGTAAACTGTAGCATCAATAATAAACAACAGTTATTCCATCCTCTGCAGATGAGCATGTTGCTGTAAGTGCAAATAATTGATCAGTTGTGAACATGCAACATTCTTCAAAGGTACTACGTTTGACTTAAAGCCACCAAAGGTGCAGGTGTCCACAGATAAGTGATGTTTGAACGGTGTGTTGGCTTTGGCTGAGGTCTTTCTTCTCCTCGTGCATTTCTATATATAGAGTGTTTCTGCTTTTTTTGTTTGTTTTTAATGAAGTCTTCATCAAAACAAGGTCAGATTTCAGTTCATTCATACATTCAACTGTTTATATCATTAAAATGTTTGAGTTTCAGCCTCATAAAGCTCCACCTGCTGCAGTCAGTGCCCGCTGCTCTGCTCTCTCGCCAGCTGAATACCTCAGATGTTCTGTAATGGTGTTTCAGGCTCTTAATCAGACACCAGCCTCAGAAAAAAACCCACAGTGAGAGCTTTTCTTTTCCCCGGGTCAGTGGATTTAGACAAACCGCAGGACATAATCCCATTTTCCACTCACAGACGGAGCTCTGAACCTGGTGAATTTCGTCCTCTAAGTAGTGAAGGCGCCGTCCTGCCCTCCGCAGCCCGGCACTCAGCCAGGGGCAGGGTGGGGGGTCCCCAGCTCGAACCAACCAGGAACAGCAGGAACACAGCCGACAGGCTATCTGAGAGTACGGTGTGGGGTCCAGATGATGAAAGAGATGAAGAAGCTGTGAGAACTGGGCAGGCTGCTGAATACAACAAGTATAAACCAATATCAGCCACACGAGGAGTGCTGAAAGGGTCACGACTTTTCCTTCAGTCCATTTCGATATAAATTTTTGTTCATACATCATGACTCAAAGAAAAGCAACTTCAAAAATGGGCAGCCTCCTATATATGTATACACATGAAATCCATGCATACATATATGAAAATATAAGCACAGTGGCATCACACTTCTGAGTCATTCCCAGACCTGCTCTTTGTTAACTGGTGGACTTTGGGGAACTTGATGTCTTTCTCAGTCTTTACATCAACACTGGATGTTAGGACCACAAGTTGGTGTCGGGTTTAATATCAAACTGAAGCTGCTGAAGATCACGTTCAAGGCACCTCCGGAACCGGTGGATCAGGCAGGGCTATGGGGTCTGAGGGGGTAACCTGAGCATGCATGGAGAATTAGACTGCAGCCTCAGGTGTGCTTGGACTCGGAGCAGAGTTCCTCTTTACTGTGAGGAGGCAGAGATGAGGGCTGCAGCTGAGCAGTCAGTTTTGTTTAGGAAGGTTCCTCACTGAATGAAGTGTGCTTCAGGAAAGGAGCTTTATCACCTCGTTTAGCAGAGGATAGTGACAGGTCCATTGACATGACAACATCACAGAGTTGCTGCAGATTTATCAGCTGCACATCCATGATGTGAATCTCCCACCCCACCACATCCCAAAGGTGCCCTGTTGGACTGAGATCTGTAGCTGCGGAGGTCATTTGTACAGAGAACTCATCATCGTGTTCAAGTAACCAGATGAGATGATCTGAGCTCTAAGACGTGGTGCGTTATCCTGCGGGAAGCAGCCATCAGAAGATGGTACACTGAGGTCATAAAGGGATGGATATGGTCAGCAGCAACACTCAGGTTGCCTGTAGTATTTAAACAGTGCTCAGTTGATACTGACGGGTCCAAACAAGACCATCACACCACCGGCAGCACCCTGCACCACGGATACATGGCAGGGTGGATCCACGCTTTCATGTTTATTTACTTCAAATTCTGACCCTTTCATCTGAATTTCGCAGCAGAAATGAAGACTCATCACATGAGCAACATTTTTCCAACCTTCTGTTGTTCAGTTTTGGTGAGTTATAGTTTCCTGTTCTTAGCTGACAGGAGCGGCACTCGCTGTGGTCTTCCGCTTCTTGCATGCTGTGTGTTGCAGAACTCTAATTCAATTCAATTCAATTCAATTCGATTCAATTCAATTCAATTCAATTCAATTCAATTCAATTCAATTCAATTCAATTCAATTCAATTCAATTCAATTCAATTCAATTCGATTCGATTCAATTCAATTCAATTCAATTCAATTCAATTCAATTCAATTCAATTCAATTCAATTCAATTCAATTCAATTCAATTCAATTCTATTTATAAAGCGCCAAATCACAACAAACAGTCGCCTCAAGGTCCTTTATATTGTGGGTAAAGACCCTACAATAATACAAAGAAAATCCAACAGTCAAAACGACCCCCTATGAGCAAGCACTTGGCAACAGTGGGAAGGAAAAACTCCCTTTTAACAGGAAGAAACCTCCAGCAGAACCAGGCTCAGGGAGGGGCAGTCATCTGACCGGTTGGGGCTGAGGGGAGAGAAACAGGACAAAAGACATGCTGTGGAAGAGAGCCAGAGATTAATAATAATGATTAAATACAGAGTGAAGTATAAACAGAGTAAAAAAGGTGAATAAAAAGAAAAAGGGCATCATGGGAACCCCCAGCAGCCTAGGCCTATAGCAGCATAACTAAGGGGGGTTCAGGGCTCTTCTGTATCATACTTTGTAACGAGTGGTTATTTGCGTTACTGTTGCTTTCCTATCAGCTCAAAGCAGTCTGGCCACCCTCCTCTGACCTCTGAGATCAACAAGGCATTCTGTTTCAGAGGACTGCCGCTCCATTGAACCTCAGTGCTCAGTCCAGCTACAGCAAAAAGCATCACTACTGAAACTTGTTGAGCAGCTAACTGCTAACTGACAGAAACCAGTTGAGCTGATCTGCACAAAGACTGAAGTTAAAAAACTGTATCTGCACGATGTTGTCATATGATTGGATGACTTAATAAATGCAGGTGTTCTTGGTACAGATCTCCAGGAAATAAGAAGGGAGAAGTAAACTTTCAGGGGAGCTTCATGTTTAAAAATTTACATAAGGACATTTTTTCTACAGCCAAAGAAGTAATTCAAGATTCTTTGAAGATTTTGTGTCATTTTTATCTTTTGATCCTATGAGGAAGTGCTGTAATAAAATTATTTTAATCAGCATCAGGTCCCCGGTATGATTTTAATGTTTATTTGGATTTTGCTATTTGACAGTTCTGTATTGTTTTTATCATTTATTTGATCTTTTTGAACTTTTAGAGTTCCTCTTTCAGTATTTGTTGCATTTTATTTTATTTTATTACTTGTAACTTTCTTACTGACATGTCATCATAAATAAGCTGCTGTAATTCCTGCGACGTTTCCAGTTTTTTCTCCCGCAGCACTGCTGCTTCCTCTCGTACTTTGCGGGTGTTTTGGGTTCCCGGCTGGGTGTGGAGAGAGTGCTCTACCATATTGAGTCTGATGTAGAAAACAAGACTTCCAGGTCATGTCGCCCTGATTGGTAACATGATTGGTCTCCCATGGGAGTTTCCCCTTGCACACTTCCCTCGAGTCCTCAAGCTTATTGCTGTCCCCTTTGTGTCCTTTACTCTGCAGGCTCTCAGCCTCGGCCTTCAACCTGCAGTGTCAGAGGTGGAAGTGGATGAAGTTTCCAGATGCTCCACCAATGTTTGGATTGCTGACACTGCAGCTCAGCTCTGTTTGTGGACACTTAGTCCTCAATTCAGGGTTTTATATTTTTGGTTTGACATAATCACTTTATTTGTATTGTGCAACAACCCATTCTCTTTCAGGCCTTTTTAAAATTATCTATATTACCACATTTTTTTTGTTTTGTGTGTATGTATATAAATCATAAATATTATTATCATAAAAAATACAATTAATCTCTAAACGGCCTGATTTTTATGTTCTGCAGGTATCAGCTCGTGCTGGTCAGATACCCCTAACCCTTCTATGCAACATATAGAAAACAATATCTGTGTAAATCCTGAGAACATATTCAAGGATGTATTATAATAATGACTCAATCAGTCAAAGCATGTTTACTGCATGACAAATGTGCAGTGACATCTTCAAAGGTGACTTCATCTAGCAGCCCTGTTGTGTTATCGTGTGTGACTGTATTATATACAGCATGTGCACAGTTGTGTATGCCTGAGCATGTTTATAACATTATATATAATATTCTCTGTGCAGTTTATGAGTTCTTAAAGATGAATTCTGTGTATTTCTGTCTGTTCAGAAGTCATTCAGAGTGTTTGGTTTCCTTGTGACCTTTGACCTGCAAACCGTGGGTTATTGTCTCACTATAACAGGTGTCTGCCCATCTGTGAAACATAACAGCACCGATTCACTGTGAGCTGTTAACAGCCCTGACTCATCCTGATAGAGCGGCACATCCTGTACGTTATGTACACATAGTAATATTATCATCATGTCTCCAGAGAATTTGTAAATAATAATACTAAAAAACCTCTCAGTAAAATATTTTATTTAACGAGTTTTGTCTGTTTTGGTAAATTAATTAAACTCATGTACAATTGAGTGGAAGTGAGCACACTTATACAGTTACACTGGCTCCCAGCATAGTTTAGAATGGATTTCACCTTTATGGCCTGTAATCATTAATACACGTTATTGTGACACCCCCCGAAATAAGTCAACATTAATCAAATCTTAACATCCAGCAAAGGAATGTTTCTAGACCATTTCCCACCAGCTTCGTGAGGGAAACAGCGCCCCTCTGAGCTCTAACAGCCGTTCAACGCTCATCAGCGTTAGTGGTCAAAGTTGGTATTGCACACCTACAGCAGCCAGAATCCATCCCTCAGGAAACCAACAAAAAAACACAAAGTAACGGTACCGCGGCTATGAAAGACATGACCTGTGTGAAACTGCTGTGGGACAAATAAAACCATAATTCATCACTTAATACTTTATTACTTACTTTATGGCACTGTGGGAAATACGGGTCAGCGCAGCACCTGGACTTCAAAATGCACCATCACAGAAACCGGAACAGGTGGATAATGATGTGGGTGTGGACCAGTAACTCTTCAAAGGATGAGTGAAAGGCACCATAGCTGCTTGTTGTGTTGTGGAGCTTGTATTTAAAATGACCGTTTCCTTTGTTACCTGCACTGAAAGGCAGCAAAACTTGGTGGTTGGTATTAAGTAAAAAATGGAATCTGTATTTTAGTGGTCAACATATAGCAACAATGCGGGCCAAACGCAGTCTTCTAATAAAATATTTGCCCTCGTAGGAAAAGCTGAAAATTTCCAGCTGAATCCTTTTTTTTAAGCATTGAAAGAAAAGCAGCAGGACCTGCAGCTGTCTGTGGATTTCCAGCAGAAAACTAAGTTTGTCTCTGGTTGGATGGCTTCACTCTTGTGCATGTTATGCAGTCTTTTAATGGTATGAACCTGTGTGGTTTATTAGAATGAATGGCAGTACTATTGTCCATGAGGAGCAGCCAATCAGGTTCTCTTAAAGAGGGTGAAAGGGAGCTTAATAGTTTTTGATCGAGGATGAACTGGGGGACTGCACCAAGGCTCAGAGAGAGGACTGTAAATCATGTAAAGCTACTCTGTAAGGTTAAAAATGTGGAGATGAAAATGACCTGAATGGTTCCTCTTTAAAGAATAGAAATAAGAAATCATTTTATTACATTAAAAATCAAAGTAAAATCCAAAAGGAGCAGCTGTCTCGTGTTGTCTGCATGTATAAAATGAAGGGTGAAATCACGCAGTTGTAAATGATTCTGCCTTTGAGAGCGCCACATATCAGAGCAGCCTAATGCCGTCGTTTTTAGCTTTCTTTGAGACATTTCCCACAGCGGCTCATTCATCTTGCCCACTGAGACATCCAGCAGCAGCAGACGTGGTATATGCTGAGTGTTTTGTCTCTGCGGTTTGAGAGTAACAGGTGGGAGGGTGACTTAAGTCACAGGTTACTTCCTGTGCCTCCCACCCCACCCCACCCTGGCTCTCCAGTGCAGGCTGCTAACAGCCTCAGAGCTATTCCAGTTAACGGGATTTAAACAAGCTGGATACGGATGTAGAGTTAGTGTGTTAGTGTGTGCAGTAGACAGCGCTGGGGTCAAATTTCCACGCTATTAAAATGCCAATGAAAACTTTATCTTGAACCGGAAGTCATAATATTAGGACAAAATATTATCAAAATAAATACATGTTATAAATAACAGAATAAACTAAAAAACCGAACACAGATGTGAAGAGTGCAGTGTGAGAGCTGGGGCGCTCTCCTTTATTCTAAACACAGGACGCAAAAACGAATGCGAGCCTGCGGCTCCAAAATACCACGTGACCCAGAGAGGCGCCATGGCTGCTGCTTTTTTTTCAAAATTTACCTGTAGGCGGGGCTCAGGTAGGCTCGCTTACGCACAGCCACAGGTAGCCAAAGCTGAAGAGTCCCTCAAGGCTGACTGGTGGGTTTTTGTTGTTTCAGAATCACGTGCACCCTCAAGTTTGAAGGAGACCGCGTGGAGTTTGTTTGAGAGCTGCGGTTCAGATGGTGGCTTTGCTTCAGAACAGCAGCTCCACCACAGCCAGCCTGGAGGCGGAGCTTCTGAGGGCTGACTGCAGCTAAATATAAGATTTGTGCTGACACAGTTCAGGGGTAGATTGTTTATTGTTTGGATTGTGGCTGAGTTTTGTTTTGACGTTAACATTAAATGTTATACTGCTGACAGAACAACGGGCCACTGTAACCCCATCTAAATAAGTCTATAATTAAGCTCTTTAAGGTACTACACCTTGTGGCCTGCAGCCCTAATGTGACACTCATCTCATTCTTGTTGCTCTTATGCTTCATTTCTGAAAATTTTATTGCCTTTGACTCTTATTTGTTTTTTTTATTTTGTTATGGACCCATCTTAGACGTGTCCAAAATCTTTACTCAGTATACAATATAAAATAAAATATATCCCAGTCATCACACTTATTTTCTGCTGCTTTCGCAAAACTTAATATTGGTTTTGGATAAGCAGGTAAAAGGTTAAAGTCTCACTGCTCACGAGTATTCTCGGGTTTCATTTCACTCCACTAGAGCTCTGAAGAAACCTCTACTAACCGAAGTGTAAATACCTGCAGAGATCAGAACAGCTCTCTTCTCCCAATACACTATTTTAAGGAGGAATCTGGTCCCAGGCTTAGAGGGTGTCCATAGTGCACATTCCCAACCGAAGGCACTCAAACCTTCAGGTTTATTTTGGGACCATGTGGTTATCCTTATCCCCCGCTGCAGCACCACGACTCCGATTTCAACACAGGGCTTCCACAGGCTTGTTATGTCATTTACTGCAGTTAATATTAAGGACTTTGTTTTACAGCCTGGAAATAATAACTTAGCTGCCATTTCAGAGTTGACACACATTATTTTTGTCTCATTCTTGTACTTTGGAGATTCCAGTATTGGCTTATTTCAAAAGATGCCTAAACCACCTGCGCTGGCTCCTTCCTACCAGTTCAGGTAGTTCGGGCACTTGAGTAGAATGCCTCCTGGACACCTCCCTTTGTAGGTTTCTGGGCACACCCAACTAGGAGGAGAACCTGGGGTAGACCCAGAACCCACTGGAGAGATTATCTATCTGGCCTGGGAATGCCTCAGGATCTATAATTGGAAAGTGTTGCTAGGAAGAAGGACTGGAATTCCTGCTTAGCCTGCTGCCACTGCAACCTGACTTTGGAACAGTGGAACGGGATGGATGAATGGATCCCAATATTTGTTTTGTTTTTATATGGAAATGGAATCTGAGCTAGAGCACTTCCCACCCCTCACTAACAGCTGTGATTGCTCATCTCACTCTCACAACTTAACAGTTTTATCATTAGATAAGTAAGTTTGAGATTAAAGTGGCAGATCTTTAAAAGGATGTGGGCTTTTAGAGAAAGTAACAGTCATATTTTATGTGTTTTCTAGCTTCAAAAAAAGTGGCTGAATTATGAGAAGCTCACGTTTTTTTTATGTCTGTTTTCTTGCTGTAGAAAGTTAGAAGTCTTGTAGGACCTTCAGCTGTCTGGTGGTGGTGCGAATATACAGTAGGGTGACTATCATTTCCTAATGGTGCAGTCTGCTGGGATAACCTCTGTCTAACACCTGAACATGGCTTGCCATCTTTCGGTGAGCCTCAAGCAGTTGGTGTGTGTGTTTAGCTCATTCCCTATTGGTTAACTTTTAAACACATATTGAAAGAAATGCAGGTTTCTGTACTTACCTTCACCAAACAGTTTACTCTGATTCGAGTCGGTGCAGAGCCCGATCAGCTATTGGCCAATATATCTGCATTTACAGAGCTGTGAAAAAGTATTTGCCCCCCTTCCTGTTTTCTTAGTTTTTCTATATGTGTCACACTCACATGTTTCAGATCATCAAGATATCCAGAGTAAATAGAAAATACAATTTTTAAATGATGATTTCATTCATTAAGAGAACAAAGCTCTCCTAACCTACCTGCCCTGTGTGAAGAAGTCATCGCCCCCTAAACCTGATACCTGGCTGTTCCACCCTCAGCAGCAGGAACTGCAGTCAGGTGTTGGTGATACCTGTCAGTGAGTGTTTCTCATCACTGTGGAGGAGCTTTGGCCCACTCTGCTTTGCAGGATTGTTTGAATTCAGCCACATTGGAGGGTTTTCCAGCATGAACGGCCCGTTTGAGGTCAAAGCATCTCAGTCTGATTTAAGTCCGGACTTTGACTCGGCCGCTCCAAACCCTTCATTTAGTTTGAGCCACTCAGAGGTGGACCTGCTGCTGAGTGTCTGATCATCGTCCTGCTGCATAACCCAAGTGAGCTTCAGGGCACCAACTGACGGGAGGACGTCCTCCTTCAGGATCTTCTGGTAGCAGAATTCATGGTTCCATCAATGACAGCAAAGCAGCCCCAGACCATCACGCTACCTCCACCATGTCTGACTGTTGGTGTTCTTTATGAAACCCTGTGTTAGTTTCTGCAGATGTAACGGGACTCAAACCTTCCAGAAAGTTCAGCTTCTGTCTCGTCAGTCCACAGAATATTTTCCCAGAAGTCTCGGGGATCATCCAGATGTTTGTTGGCAGATGAGAGCCGAGCCTTTGTGTTCTTGTTGGTCAGCAGTGGTTTTCTCCTTGGAGCTCTCCCATGGAGGCCATCTTTGCCCAGTCTCTTTCTGATTGTTGAATCATGAACTCTGACCTTAGCTGAGCCAAGAGTTCTTTAGATGTTGTTCTGGGTTCTTCTGTGACCTCCTGGATGAGTCCTCGATGCTCTTGGAGTAATTTTAGTAGGCGGCCACTCCTGGGAAGGCTCCCACTGTCCCAGGTTTTCTCCATGTGTGGATAACGGCTCTCACCGTGGTTCTCTGGAGTCCCAAAGCCTCAGAAATGTCTCTGTGACCCTTTCAGACTGATAGATGTCAGAGACTTTGTTCCTCAGCTGCTTCTTTAGATCGTGGAGGACGTGCTGCTGTCTGAGAGCTTTCAGCTTCACTTTGTCAGACAGATCATTATTTTGGATTTGTCACAGCTAGATTTTGCCAGTTTTGAGCTCATTTTCAAACCCTTTTTAATTGTTGAAAACCAGTTTTTTCATGATTTATAATCTTGTTGTTTGCGACACATAAGTGCTGATGCTGAAAAACCCCGGCAGTGGATCAGTGCTTTCGGCTGAATGCCACGCATCACCACAGGAGAAATCCTTGAGGATAGCTGACCTGTCAGCAGGTGGCTGGCCTTGGTTCTGAGTGCTTTTGGATGTAAGGAGAGAAAAGTCGACCTCCATCTCGATGAAAGCTTATTTAAAGCTCCTAGCTGGGGTACATATGGCTGGCTCCATCTTTAAGAATCTCTCTTTTAACACTTGCAGAGAAGTGCAGGAGAATATGCGCTGCCCTGCAAAGTTAGAGTTGGAGTTATAAATGGATCTCAGGGGACCGCTTCTGACTGACGAGGGCCAAACTCTGAGGAGGCGGCTGATGGTTCCACGGGCACCGCTCCCCCAGGATGCCAAAGAGCAGGCTGCCGGATTCGGGCTGGTGAAGAACTGAAACCCAAGCATCATTGAATATTTCAGCAGCCATGTGGAGAGTCACCGCTGTTTTGGAAATGTGATAGTTTAGTGTCAAACAATGGGCTGGAGACGTGCAGGAGAATGCCAAGTTCAATGCCAATTTAAAAAAGCAACAAACAATATGATACTTCACATTCCACAAAGTTATTTATGAAAAACTCATTTTTAAATGTAATTGGAAGAGAGTAAAGTTGTAAAACTGAAACAAATCTTGAAATTCTGAGAAACTGAGATAATTATTATGAGGGATTTAAGCAATACAACCGTATAAATACTGTTTCTCACCAACTCTAAAAACTTACCTGAATGTTAACTGAGTGCTGAGATTTTAAGCAGCATGAATGACAAAACTAGTTGAAGGAAAACATTTGAATTTAGCAAAGGTGAATAAAGCAACAAATGCAATGGAACATCCTTACTGAGTCTGTACTGCATCAGTGAGGATGGCTATGCATCAGCTGCTCTGAGGTGTTTGTGAGTGTTTTAGGTCCTGACAGGATTGGATTAACTCACTGATTCTCTGACAGACTCAGAAACCTCGGCGTCTGTGACCTTCTGACTGAGCAAGAACCTGTTGGTCACAACGAGGTCACAACCTTTCTGGTCATTTCCTCTGTTTAGCTTTCAAGAGTGGACACTTTAGAGCCAGTGGGAAATAGGGATGTGGTTTCTGAGGTGATTAGGAAAACTAGATCAAGATTGCTGGATCTGACATCAGATTGCGGTTTTATTTACAGTACCAGACACATAGTTTTTCTGCGTGTTAGGTGTGAAAAAGTTATAATTTGGATAGCTACACAGTTATGTTCACAACACGAGCAAGTCTTGCTTGAAAGTTAACTTGAAATAGCTCTGGGCACATAGTTTGGCTGTTATTTGAAAACACTGTCCAAAAATATTTACAAAAAAATGTAACTGGTCAGTCTCATAATCTTGTTGCTCATTTAAATCATGTGTTTCTGAATGTAAGCCTTCAGAACATGTTGACTTATTTCATCTTTTGTTGACTCATTTTCGTATTAATCCACGTCTCATCATACCAAACAAACTTCTGCTAACAGTATCAGACTACATTTCGGTACATATCGGTATTCAGGAACCCGGTCATAACCAGGCCTTCCTGTTTCAGCTTTACCAAAGTGATTTTTAGGGAGTCTTTAACTGAACTCTGAGCTAGTATTTTAATTAGACCAACATATAAATCTTTTTTGTCCTGGGGTGATGTTTGGGGGGAACTTTCATGTCCAGCCTGTCACAGGTTGACCTGTAGTGGAGCCTCCACTCAGACAGGATACTAGATAGTATGATTAACAGAGAGGAGACATAAACACCCAGCCATGATCTGTCTCCTCCTCCGCCGGTGGCAGAAGTGAGAAGTTTTTTTTTTGGCATAATTCGTATGTCAGATTGATACCTGAGCAGCAGAACTCAGATACTGCCTCTGTTTGCCCTGAGGTGGGGCAAGCAGCCAGACTGAAAGTGATACCCTGACTGATGTTTACTCAACTGCTGTGTCCTAACCTTGGTACCTACGGTGGCTCCTGACATGATCCACCTTAATACTGACAAATGACTTTCTGACCAGGGAGAAGCAGAGAGAGGAGGCTGGGTAATCGATCTGTGGGAGGAGACCGAAGATTTTGGAGAACTTCATTGCTAAGGTGAAGCTCAGCTGTCACGAAGATTTAACGTTTGAACAACAAAATCGTTATGATGATGAGTGATGATCAAAAACAAAAACACAGTCTCACTTTAGTTTATTTCACTTAGTGTTGTTGCTGACCATGTAAATCAATTTATGGCCATCTTTTGCTGGTGAACATGACAGCGAATCACTGGGCTTCAGTGGTCTTGGCAGTAACTGGATCTGAATCCAGCAGAATACTTTTGGGATGTGGTTGATTGAGTCAAAGTGCAACTGAGAAATTTTTGAAATTATATATATATTATATTATATATATTTAAAATTATATATATATATATATATATATATATATACATATATACAGTACTGTCAACATGGAGCAGGGTTCCAAAGAAATGTGAGCAGCATCTTGTAGAGTCCACGCTGCAAAGAGTGGAAGTTGTGTAATGAGTAGCAAATGCAAATGACAAAAATGGAAAAGAAAAAATGATTAAGCAGCTCATTTAACATCCACCAGGCCACCTCTGATCTGTTTAAGGCTAGATTCACATTATCGAAAACAGAACGGAAATGCATTTAGACAAGTGTGTGTTTATGTATAATTTCAGGTGACTTCACTGTGGATTTGTGCCCAGCTTGTCATACATTGTAATGGAACAGTCATAGCTGTCATATGCATATAACAGAGACTCTCTAATAAATAGAAAATTAATTAAATTAAAATAAACTCAAATATTAGAATCAATCAAGACACGAAGGTAATACAGTTAAGTCACAAACTGCAGCTTCTTCCCTGATAATATATGTGGTTCTGGAGTACTTCATGGCTATTTTGACAGGAACATACTGACAGTTTTGGTGATATTTCACTATAAACATGATTGATGTAGCTATGTTATAATATGGCTGATTGCACCAGTATGTTTGGAAGTAGCTTGGTGCTTTGTGCAACCATGCTCATAAATCACTGTGTCATCAGCATATAACTAAATCTCTAGATCAGGATAAACCAAAGGCAGTTAATGTGTAGCATTAAAAGCTTTTCTTTAAATACATTTGGGGAGAATTCTTGGATTGGATACTGATGATATTCCCACTGACTGTTCAGGAGCTGCTTTTCAGTCTGTTTACATCCCAGAGACATGCCCCTGGTTCCATTGAAAAGTCTAGTCTAGTTATCTTATTTAATCGAAATGGTGAAATACACAGAAGAGGAAACAAATGCTGCCTTGTCAAACAAATGTTCAGGCTTCTGCAGCATTTCATCAACATCAATTTAAAAAGTATCAAATTAGGACTAATCTTTGGATCGAAGTCAGACCTGCACAGAAGCCCAGCAAACACACATGATTGTGGCTGTTTTTTGGTCATTCTGACCCTTTTGAAGAGTTGATTGTTTTTTCCAACAGAGTGTGTGTCTGTATTCAGAGTGTGAAGGGTTGCTGTTTTTTCTACACTAGGAGATTTTTGGGGACAAACTTTTCAACCGCAATACCTCAAACTTGTTGCTCATCGGCTGCTCCTGATATTTTGACATTGGACTTGACCTCAGTCTGACCCCTCCCTCCTGAATCCTTAGCATCAGGTTTCTCTGTCCGGCTACTGGGAGGGAAGCATGGGATGCTGTGGCAGTGCAGAAAAGCCAGATGGAGTGACTCACGCTGCAGAAAAGATCCAATTTGATGAGTGATTTCATGTAATATTAACTGCACTTAAAACCCTCTCAGTGAAATTCAGCTGGGTTCATGCGTTTATCTTAAATCAGGTGATGATACTGGAGACTCGCATGTTAACAGTTGTTATTGTTGAGAAACCCCAAAGTGAACCTGATGTATTCTAATGACCAACAGACATGACCACTGCTCCCCCCGCCCCACTTTAAACTGATCATTAAAAGCAAACATGAGCTAAGTAAACTGAACTGGATGGTTCAGCTCATACAGGAAAAACTCGAACATTGTAAAGATTTAATCATGCTGCTGTTCTCACATTTGGCTCTAGGATACTTTGGGATAGTTCATGGTCCACTCAGTGGCTGCAAGGTGTCCAGGTCATGTGGCTGCAAATCAAGCGCACATCCTCCGCCCTCCTCCACCGTGCTGACAGCTGCTCTGAGGTGTTGGTGCTGATGTTCTGAGTCTCGGTTTCCTCCAAACATCTGCACTTTGGTCTGTTTGTTCCAGAAGTCTTTGTGGCTTGTTCAGATGCAGCTTTGCAGACCTGAGCTGTGCTGCCATGTTCTTTCAGAGAGAAGAGGCTCTCTGCTGCAGCCCTTCCAACCCAACCATACTTGTTCAGTCTTCAGTCATGAACTTTAACCTTTAACATGCTGACTGAGGCCCAGGGAGTCTGAGCTGCTGGGTGTTTTGCAGTTTCTCTGAGCACTGCACCGTCTGACCTTGGGATGAATTTGCTGGGACATCCACTCCTGGGAAAGTTGTGGCATTATATTAACACCAGAGGTGGGAAGTAGCAAAGTACAAATACTTTATTACTGTTCTTAAAAAGAATTTTTAGGTATCTGCACTTTACTTGAGTTTGTATTTGTCTGACAACTTTTTACCTTTACTGCCTAGATTTTAACACTTTATCTGGACTTTCTGCTCCAGGCTTTACAGTTACTTTAAGATTAATGCAAATTATGATCAAAAACCACACTGATGCAGGGCCAGTTTACATTGCTTTTAACTTATAAAGGTAACTTATATAGAGAACAGTGTGTTATGATTTATTAAATGAATCATCACCAATTTGCCAAATACATTTTAATGACCACTAAAACTCACCTTTCAGCGGGTCGTCTGGTTTTTGGAGACCTGTAATGTAAATGTTTCTGTCTTTAAAGCACTTTGGCCTCAGTCGTTTAAATGTGTTATATAAATAAAATAGACTTGACAGTCAACACAGAGTTATCATAGGGTTATTATAATCAGATGTTTTTCATAGTTCATGTTTGAGGTAAATTTTTTATTGAAAATATTTTTTGTTAAAGTGTTAAATAACACTTTAACATTAACTAATGCTGAAGAGCTGACATGAGTCATGACTGAAACATCACTTTCACCACTATATGAGCTACCTGGTTATTCTCTGCCTCTCTGGAAGGACAGTGACCTCTGACCTCTGTGCTGGGGATTTCCTTCCTCCTCTTCTTTCCTTTAGCTGCTCCTTCTGGGACAAAGTCCTTTTTTCTTTTTTCATGTCTTTATTTAAGTTGGTGGTGTTGCCAGAGAATTTCCTTGTGACAGGCATCACAGTTTGCAGTGTTTCCATTTACAGCTGTAAAATACCTCTCACTCACTGGACTGGCACTCACAGTAGAAGGTACTGAGTTCCCACACCTGCCGAATCCCACCTTAACCCCTGACTGCACTCATTTTTTCTATTTGCCCTCTACAATGCCCTCTACAGTGTAGCTGTTTTTATTCTTTTTCACTGCCTGGGACTGATTCAAGCTGAGTGAATTCATTAGAATTAAAATTCAGATGGCAAAGAATTTGCATTCTCAGATAATAATAATTTATTATTATCTTGGCACAAGGTTCAGTTAGCTTTGCACAGAAAGAGCTGGAAGGGCTACTTTTATATTCTCTGACTACATTTCAGAGCCTCTGCTTTTTCACTTTTACTCGAGGAAAGAAGTTGAATCATTATTTTTAACACAATATCTGTACGTCTACTTAAGTAAAGAATCAATGTACTTTTGCCACTTTTGCCCAGCAAACTGCGGTTACAAAGGCGGCCACACTTGCTGATGATCAGTTACTCTCTTAATTCTGAATTATGGAAGCAGTAAGGCTTAGCTTTTCACAGGGCTGCACAGAGTCCTCTCCTTCATGTCTGTAGTTTCATTTTGACTTATTGAACACTGTTTGGCATCCTTCCAGCATCCTTTCAGTTTGACAGGATGTTAGAAACTGGAATCAGTAGAAGGAGATTCAGGATCAGAACTATGTAAAATAGAAGCAAAAAAATGATGGTAAATGTTTGATGTTGCATGTTTGCCTTTAGTTATATTTCAGTTTTTAGCTATGCAGGTCCCCATGCAGGAGCATGCAGCAAACAGGCAGAGCAAAGGCAGGAAGAACCTCCTCCTAGATCTTCAAAGGATCAAGTTTTAAAAGACATGAAGCATCATTTTCTGTCATGTTTGTTCTTTTATATGTTTTCACTTTTATTATGTCACGTGTTAGTGAAGAAGGTCATTTATCTTCATTCAGTAACTTTGTGTCTGTGTGTGTGCTGCTTAAACAGCTCTGTGTCACAGAGTAGGAGAGGGACAGGTGAATAGTTGAAGAGCTGGTGACAACTCGCTGTGCACCTGTAAATGCAGTGAAAGCTTCTCAGCAGCGTTTGAGCCATGTGAACGCTCACACGGGGGAAACTATGGAGCAGAGCACTCAGGATGACATGTTGTAAAGCCTTCTGGAAATCAGGAGCGACACATCTGGAAACAGTTGGAAAAGTGACTTTAGGAGAGTGCTGAGGCAGTTTATAGATGGACAGAATAACAATGTAACATACCTGTAGCTAGCTGCAAGTTTTATTACAGGTGTGTGCTCAAATAATTTGCTGTTCTTGAGTGCTCTGATGTAAAGTGCTGTAGTGGATGCTGATGCATGAGCTCCTGAACCATGGTGTCATGGAGTGGTGTGCGGTGGCCTTTGTTTTGTTGTGGTGTTTTTGCAGGGGGTTGGCCGGTTGTTTTCTCCTCCTCTGTTGGGCGGGGCTGGAAGCTGTCATGTGGAGGCTCTGCACACCTGTGGCGAGTTGCTCATCAGGACGGTATTTAAGGGTTTGCTCTGACCTCCTGTCCTTGCCAGAGTGTCTGCAAACATCGGGGAGTCCTGCCTGCCTGCCTGCCTGCCTTCCTGCCTTCCTGCCTTCCTGCCTTCCTGCCTTCCTGCCTTCCTTCCTTCCTTCCTTCCTTCCTTCCTTCCTTCCTGGAAGAAACATCACATCTTTCCAGCCACCTGCCCCTCTCTCTGGATTTTGTTTTACAGCTCCCTATGTAAGCCTCCACTTCCGCCACCTCCCTACATACTTCTGTGTTATGCTAACTCCAGTTTATAACCCATCTCTTCCTCTCCCTCCGTCTAGACCAGTCCCTCTGTGTTTACATTTCCGCCCGCAGCGAGCTAGAAGTTGGAACAGGACCCTGAGAGAAACCTCAGAGAGCCACCCCCTGTTCTTTGTGGTCTTTTCAGTGGTGTTAATAAATTGCATTGTTCAACATAGCCCTGCCTCTGTCCATGTCTGCACCTGGGTTCGCCTTCGCTGTGCTCTTGGCGCTGACACATGGATCCCAAACTCCAGGATCGTGTCAAATAAATGAAAAACTTCTGAGATTATGTTGCAAACTGGGGAAATGCCAGAGCTGTGTGAGGGTAATAGCTGCAATCAGACATGCACATGCACACACCCCTGTCTGTCTGTACTGATGGTGCACCTTGATGACACATCAGTCTTTTACCCCAAACCCCCATCAGACCACATCAGCAGTAGGTTACAAGTTCACTAGACATCATGTTTAGAGGTGTTGGGTCACAGCCTGTCCCTGCATCATCTGGCTAATCACTTTTCAGCTTGTTCTTCACCTGGTTATTGGTGGAGTTTGGTCAGATCTCGAACCACCACCTGTCTGCTCAGGTTGATTTCAGCAGCAGCTGTGCTTTCAGTTTTCTCTCTCCTGTTGCTTCTGTCTCAGAGAGCGTTTTCAAAAAATGAGCCCACACCACCCGGGGAGTCGTCCCAGAAGGCAGACTGCAGGGCAAGAATAACCAACGTAGCACACTTTGCTAACACTAACACTAACTTTTCAGGATGGTCCGAAGGCCTGATCTGGCCCTCGGGATATATTTTAGCCCCTGTGTGCCGCAGACTGAATAAAACTGCAGATGTAGCCACTGTAGCATCACCCACTGGTGTCCTCATTCCCGCACCTTAGCGTTAGCATTGTAGCTGCTTGCATGTTGTTTATTTTGGAGCCAGAAGTGACTGTAATTGGATGAGCATAAGTGAGTACTAATATGGTAGGCTTATTTAGAACGCTGCTTTCACAGACTGCTAATGACTGCCAGGTAACAGGCTGATAGAAAACTAAAAATCCTCTCACCAAAACTGAAACGCAAGCTTCTTGGATGCTCTGCCCTAAGGGTGGGCAATATAGCCTCAAAATTACGTCACAATATTTAAAAACATGCAATAATATTTATGATATAGGAAAAATACTGAAGAATAACATATTATTGCTGCTTGCAGGCAGCAGCATTTATAAGTAAATGAAGAGCATTTTCATGAGCTATAGTTCTGTCACCGATGACACGCCTCCTAATGTGAGGTGTGAGTCTATTAAAACATCCAACAGCAGCAGTGTTTTTTTATTTTATTTAACCTTTATTTAATGAAGAAAGTCCCACTGAGATTAAGAACCTCTCTTTCAGGGGAGTCCTGGCCAAGATAGGCAGCAACAAACACAAATACAAAACAAAATTACATTAAAATTACATTAAAACATGAACAAATCAAGAAAAGCAAGTACATGTTATGGAGTTCAAGGATTCGTTGTCATTCGCATCACATTTACATGCAGTGGAATGAAATTGCCCTTAAATAGTATATTAAAGAAGAATAAATATGAATATAAATATAAAGTAACAGTAACAGTGCGCCTCAAGAACTCAATGAGATGAACTCAGTCAGTTTCCAGTCTTTCTGCAACAAGCTCCATGTGGAGGGGCAGAATCAACAGAAGCCTTTTTACCCAGTTCGGTACGGGCGTGTGGAACAGACTGGGTCTGAGTGCAGGATGAGCGAGGATCATCTCCTCTCAGTGCATTAAAGCACAGTTATTAATGAACTTCAAGGAAGCATCATAAACCGTATCAACCATCTGAAGACATTGTGCAGAAGCATGCAACAAATCTCCATAATCCAATACAGGCAACAAAGTTGCAGCAACAAGCTGCTTTTTTGCACTAAAAGAAAAACACGTCTTTCTCTGTAAATAAAAACCCAACTTAACGTCTTCACAAGGTGTTCCACAGTATGGTGATACAGTACTATATCTGGTAACACAGCATGCAGTACTTTAGTACTACAAGTATGATAGTACTTTACTTTTACAATAACTAAAGTAACTTAACCTTGTAACTCATCAGGAGTTTGTATAAGATTGTCACAATTTTTTTAAAATATACATATATATATGTATATATGTACCAGTGTGATCACAGACAATATGAAATGGTGCAGCCCTAGTCTGTACCACACAGCAAGCCATAGTGTTTGTTAAAAACTCCATTAAAAATTCTCCAAAAGACAGCATCAGTACAAACAGTGTGGAGCGGTCCCATTCAGTGAGTCCAGGTGAGGCCGGGCAGGCAGCTGGCAGCTACAGTTACCTGTGTCAGCATACCTGTCAAAGTTGCTGTGTCCCTATAATTGAATGGAGCAGATGACTGCCCCTCCCTGAGCCTGGTTCTGTTAAAAGGGAGTTTTTCCTTCCCACTGTCACCAAATGCTTGCTCAAAGGGGGTTGTTTTGACTGTTGGGTTTTCTCTGTATTATTGTAGGGTCTTTACCTTGCAATATAAAGCACCTTGAGGTGACCTTTGTAATTTAGTGCTATATAAATAAAATTGAACTGATTGTCTGCTTCAGCTGCCCATTGGAGGAACTGTAGGGTTCGGCCTGTAGGGATTGTTCTGCACGTTGATAGATGGCCTAGTGAACATGAGGTTGTTTCAGGTGGACAAAATTATTCCTGCACTGGTAGAAGGGACTGTTTTCCTTTCAAACAGCTGTTTTGACTGAGCAGAAGTGACCAACAGCCCAACATTTTAGTTTTTTAACCACTGGATATTATGCTGGGCAGATGCATTTTGTTTATACGTGCATGAGGCAAATGGCAGCCCAGTCGTGGTGGGGTCTGTGAGCTGGCACCACCACGACTGATGGAGGAAAGGCCTGAAAAGGGCTGATGTAAGCTAACACTGTTTTAGTGCAGCCTTTGTCTGGTCCCAGCAGGCTCTTTACACGTCCAGCTGCTAACTGCAGGATCAGACCCAGAATTATGTTTCCTTGTTGTTGAATGTATGTCGAGTCTTTTCTTGTGCCACAGTGGGACTGAAGGAATGGTGTTTACTGCACCGAGCCAACTGGATTGCACCACTTGCTTTTACACTGTAACACACACACACACACACACACACACACACAAACAGAGTCATCCAAGCATGTGTTTCATGAAGTTCGTGCATGAATCTGGATCTACATTTCACTTCATTATTTTATTATTTTCTGTCTGTATTTATTTCTGTGTAAAGAAATGGATTTCACTTGATCGTTGCCACTCGATATGAGCACCATTGGACACATAACACATGCACACACACACACACATCCACAAATGCACACACCAACACCCCCCTCCATCCGCCCCCTCCCCACCCACTCCCTCATTGGCTGAACGTGTCGTCACGGAGACAACAGCTGTCTCCAGGATGAAGAAGCTACTTTGAGGGTGCCAGCCAGTCTGCAGGCCTGCAACTGGAGAGTCCCATGGGGTCTCATGGCCTTCAAAGACACACACACACACACACACACACACACACACACACACACACACACACACACACACACACACACGCACACACACAGGCACGCACTGGCAGTACAGCAGGATTAGCGCCCTCTAGAGACAAAAGGATTTTTTTCTCCTCTGTGCCGAACATTTAGTTTGTCCCTCATGTTTGTCCTCAGTGCAGCGACGGCCTGAACAAGGGCTGATCTGCACTGCACAGTCACATATTAGTATATATGCTTCTACTGTTTATGCACAGATTGTGTAATAACTGTAACCAAATGACACAAAGATAATTTGTGTGTTCTTTTTGTTCAGATAATTGAGGATGATTTCATGCAAATTGAGCGTGAAATTGAAGATCAAATAAAAGGGGAACTGGGTCATCTTTCTAATGAAGTTCTCGGAGTCTGAACTCTGGGCAGGTTTTCCCCCTAAGCACAAACTAAAGAAACATTTTCCTCTATGAGCTGTAGATCTTTGGAAGCAGTAAATGCAGAATTTGACACAGTTTAACAGAGTTCATTCAAACCTCCCTCCTGCAGCGGCAGCTGAAAATAGGTGCAGTTTGATTTCAGGGTTTCTAAGTGTACTTTTATTCATTTCTCTTTTACTAAAGCAATCAGACACATCAGTTCAGATCCTCGTTTAATAAAAGCCGGTGATTAATCTCTAAAGGCACTGAATCAGTTTTATTCTTAATTGGGAGGTTGTTTCTTGTACTGCTGTTAAACTGTACAGTTAGGCAATGAAATTATTGGTTGGAGCAAAAATGTAATAACATATTTTCAGGCCAGAGGTCAAAGCCTAGAAACAATTTAATCAAAAATGAAAAAATAAATGAGCTTTAAAATGGTCGTATTCTGATAGATGATTAACATGGTAAACATTTCATGACATAAAAATGATGTTAAGATTTTCTATTTGTATAGCTATTCTGAATTTACTTTTACATTCAAAACAAACATATCATCATGCTAATGACCAAATGACAAGCATACAGTTTAAAGGAGACCAGTGTAATATTAAATAACGTGTTTTAATCATGGAAACCAAAAAGAAAGCTGTACCAAAGTGTACTTTTGACATGACACACACACTGCTGACTCACCAAAGGGTTGGTGTGTGTGTGTTGTGTGTGTGTTTTGCATGTGTTGTTTTGGGTCGACTGCAACTGTCAGGACAACGACCCTCCTAATCTGCACCTGCCACCGACACAGCAAATGCATCTGTAGACACACACGCACGCACATTCACACAAGCAGCCTTTATAAGAGACAGACGGAGCCGATTGCAGGGCATTCTGGGAAAACGTCGGGATCATCTGTGCTGATACACTGCTACTTTTCCTAATTTTCCTACATAGTCTCCCTGTTTTCTGTTTTCTGTTTTCTGGGTGTTCCTTGTGTTTCTGTGTGTGTTTTAAGTGCCTTTAACCTGTTTAACATTGAATCGTTGCAGCAGATTGTAGGGGCCTGTTTGACCTATTGATGATGCTAAAGTGGGGAAAATTCACACAAGTCTATTTCTTTGCCCAGTTTACTCTGTTGTGCTTTCAGATTCAGTATAACTGGAATAAACTGAAACTGAAGCCCTTTTCTTTGTGTTGATTGCAGTTATGTTTGTGCTTTATTTTCAGTCTTAATTTTTATCTTGATATAAGATATTTAATTTTATTTATATAGCACCAAATCACAACAGTCACTTCAAAGCCCTTTGTATTGTAGGTAAAGACCCTACAATAATTACAGAGAAAACCCAACAGTCAAAACGACCCCCTATGAGCAAGAACTTGGCGACAGTGGGAAGGAAAAACTCCCTTTTAACAGGAAGAAACCTCCAGCAGAACCAGGCTCAGGGATGGGCAGTCATCTGCTGTGATTGGCTGGGGCTGAGGGGAGGGAGATAAAAAGCTTCACAGTTATGCAGCAAATTCACGGATTGCATATAAGTGTCAACATTAGGTTATATTGGTTTGTTTCTGTGTAACCAGGAGGATGTAGATTAGTTAAAGATCAACCTATACCACTGTATAATTAGTGCTTGCTGACTTATTTTAATACCTGTTCCTAAAATCAATCTTATGAATAGAGCGTTTCACTCACGTGCCATTCGATGGCATTTCTGGAAACTTAAAATAACTCTGTGAAGAAGATCCTTCTAAAACCAGAGCCGAGTCCCTGATGTTAGAAATGAAAGAAGTCTGAGCTATAGTTTCTTTATCTCACTGTCACACACACACACACACACACACACACACACACACACACACACACACACACACACAGTGCTGGGCGCTGATTGACAGGCGAGGCAGGTGTGGCCGTTCTGTAGCAGCATCCCACCTGTCAGTTCGACCCCCTGCGTGCCCGCAAACACACCCACCCCTCTTACCCCTTTACCCGCCCCCTCGACCCTTGACCCCGTGACCAACTTCCTATCCCTGTGGGCAAGATAACGACCCCCTTGTCGCCCCTGGCAACCATGACCCGGGCCGCGGCTGTAGCTTCATAAATAAAACTGGGGCTGTACCTGCCTGCTGGAGCCCACCAAAACTGTTTACAGCCGCCCCATCTCCCATGATCTTTAACCTCTGCACCCACCACACACCCCACTCTGACACCACTGGGGAACCACAGCCTCCATTACAGTACAGTAGAGCTTTGTTTCACCCTGCAGTGGCAGTGGTTTTAAACCTTACCTGAATACTCTGAATACCTGAATACCAGAGATTAGTGTTTGTTTCTGAACTGGCATTTTTATCCAGCTTTAAGTCACATTTTAAGCTTTATATGCTTACATCTGTTTTTTTAACCTATAAATTTTATTATAATGAATGTTCAGATCTAAACCCTGGAAAGCCTGAACCATGAAATCATTGGCAGAAAATTCAAATAGTTTAAACTGGAGTGTTTATTGACCCTTCTGAAAATTAAAAATAAATATCAGTTTGTATATGAGTTTTGTTTTTTTATTTTCCATTGTTGCTCCATCTGGCACTGTTGTGGTAATATATTGCTCACGGTAGCACAGTCTGATGGTATACAGCAGGGAAAAATCACAGTGATGATGTAGAGGTCTCACAGACCCGTGGATGATACACTTGGTGTTACAGGGGTAAGTTAAGATTATCCTGCTGCAGGTGGGGTCACTGCAAGCACAGCCAAGCTAGTTTTTCGTGTGGCTGTTATAAACTGTCCCTGCTGAGAGTAGGATGCGTCACTGCAGCTGGTACAATCTTTGAGCCTGGACAGAGATCTCAGTGTAAGTCCTGCCTCTTCCCAGTGCTGTTTTGTGTAGTTCTGATATTCCTGCAATAATAAAGCAGAGGTCTGTCAACCACAATACGCACGAGCTACAGGGAAAACTAAATGTGAGAACTACGGTAAATCCTGTGACAAGCTAATTACAGTGTCACGCTACAAGAGTGGTCATGGGGATATTTTGTGATGCATTTAAACTTTTAATGCCCAGGCTCTGCATCTAAAACATTTAGAAATAAAATACTGTTCTTAATGGTTAATGACTCAGATACATGAGAGTAAAAATAGGATTGCAACCGCTAAATGACTAGGAAAAATTGGTGTTTGCATTGAATTTGTAACTCCAAGTAGTTGTGGCAACCAGCTGGTGAGTGGGAGATTGGCCAAATGCAATTTTAATTTCATGTAAGGCTGGTTGGTTAAAGACGAGTGTTTCATTCTCACTGGCAGCTCCACTCAGTAATGTCTAGAAAAGTTGACAATGGCATTGCTAATGTGGCGTTCAGAGGGCATTATTTTCTGTGTACTGGCTTCATGTCAGAGGTGGTGGGCTCATTACCATTCCAACAGTAAACTGGAAAGAATGTCTCTGTTGGAGCGCTCGGCCTTGTTACCGTGCAGAATCGGTGAGGTAATCCTTGTTTTTAACGAGCTCTGACTCTACTCTGAAAGCATGAGGGAGTTTCACAGTGATGAGTTGTAACTGCAGAGAGGACATACATTGCTGGACCAGATTATTCTCCAGAGTCCCACTCACTGGAGGTTTTTACTGTGAGTCATGTGCAGAAAGCGATGGATATATATGGCACATACACTAAACACACAGGCATGGTTTCATAAAGGGGGGAATTTAAATGTGAGACTTTCCTGGACTGCTTCTTGCAGAGCTAAAGTCCCACTGTTTGAGTCCATTTGTCTTTAAATGTAATGTTGGGTGGTTGGTGTGTTAAACTTGAGGAGCAGGTGCTTTTAAACCAAGCTCAGATCGACCCGTGATCCTCTATTGCTTATTTGCTTGTAAACTTGTTTTCTTAAAACTTAAATCAATCAACTTTGGCCTCTATCAGCAGCGAGGTCTCCTTTCTCAGTGAGAACAAACGGAGGGTCAGGAAAAGATGTGATACAGGAATCTGAACAAGGATGGTGTGCCCAGAGCTGACATCAAAGACTCTGTGAGTACCATATTAGTCTGTATTTGGGAGTCAGATAAATTAATATAATGTCGTATGGTGCAATAATTTTATGAGTTTAGTAGTTTCCTTTAATCCCAGCAAATGGATGTCAAAATCACTGGAGGCTGTCATCAGAGATATCCTCTTTGAACATCACCTGGATGTCCTTCTTGGACTTTCCCACAAAGGCGATGTTTGTGTACATGAATCGGATGCGTACGTGGATCAGATGTGAATGTGGCTGTCCGTT
This sequence comes from Pterophyllum scalare, assembly GCA_024447675.2. Lineage (NCBI taxonomy): Eukaryota > Metazoa > Chordata > Actinopteri > Cichliformes > Cichlidae > Pterophyllum > Pterophyllum scalare. The sequence goes on along the minus strand of JAMQGT020013134.1, from coordinate 3,487 downwards.
CACACCCACTCAATAACCAAATGAGCTTTTTGTGTTGTGAGAGACGGTCTGACTGGACCACTGTTGTACGTGAAAGCACCTTCATCACTGGCCCATCTAAGGAGTCACAGTGGAAAAAACATTGTAACCATGTCCGTTGGGATCTTGCAGCTGTTATAAAAGCCATATCTTTGAAAGCTCTCCGAGTCTAATAGCTTACATAATACTGATGTCATATATAGTGCTGTATACTGCTCCAATGGCAGACTCTGACCTCATTCGTCTTAACCTTCTTTCACATTCATGCACTCTGAAAAAGATTAAATGTCATCATTTATGCCCATTTATAAAAATGCCTTAAAGCTGCTCGTAGTACTGCAATAAATTTGAATGTACTGAGAATTTTTAGACCACAGTGCACACCTTACTCTGTTATCATTGACCCACCAGTATCTTTCAGTTATATTTAAACAATGTTTAGTCCGTGTGATAATTCCCAGGAGTGGACCTCAAATGAGTCTTTTTGGCTCTCCTCCTGTCCTGCATTCCATTGTTCACTGAATGTCTGTCGTTGTGTGTGCCATTATTTACACAACAACAAAATGCAACGTTTTTTTGTGTCTTGGCCAAACAGAAGATGAAATTTGAAACAGTCTCTGACTCTAACCTGGATGGCACCATGAAGCTTTAACATTGGGTTTGGGATCTAATGAGGGGGTCACCTAAAATATTGTCCTTCCAAAAAAGCAGCGTGGTAAACTTAAAACCAGATGAGCTGTTATGTGACCATTGTTCTCAGTGTTGCTAATGAGAGGCTCTGGATGTGAAATTTGAGATCAAGGCTTTGTACACCATCACAGGTGGATGAGATGGAAAAACAAAGTTCCTCATTAATTTTTACAATTAAATTTTAATAGAAATGTTGAAGTGAAGTTTCAAGTCATCTCTTTAAAACCAACAAAGCTCTGATAAAGTTGAGTTGCAGAACCTAGCTACCTCAGCCCTCGTGTTTTTTTGGGGTCATGACGGCCTCGGTCCGGCACGCTGTGGCCCTGCCGGCCCGCAGGCGCTCGCCCCGCGAGGGATTATCCAACCACACCCGGAAAAGACGTGTGAAATTGTGACGGGCACGAAAATAAAATGACAAAGTTTGCGAGGCAGTGCATAGAGGAGCGTGTTAGCCGCTGGCACGCACACTGCTGTGTAAGCTGATATGTATCCCTGTGTGTGTGTGTGTGTGTGTGTGTGTGTGTGTGTGTGTGTGTGTGAGTGTGGATGCCTCGTCTGTGGTTGAGCCAACTGTGAGGCCAGTGTGAGTCAGTGGGTTTTCAGCTGCAGAGATCTGTGATCACGGCTAATAGCAGGTGCTCTGAGTGGGAAAGGCGATCAGATCAGCACGCTGCAGCTGTATGCTGTAATTGATTAGAGTGAGTTTTATGACAGTAAGGCCTCAGGCATGCAATCAGACGGTAGCTCTTAATACCTAAATACTTTGGGCCCACTTTTAACTCATTGGGAAATGTAAATGATGCAAAAACGAGTGAGAGGGTGCTGATTGAAGAACGTGTGAGCCATGATGAGACCTTGTTAAATTTTATTCATGTTTAGGAAAGAACTGTGGCAGAGGTTGTGGGCTTTGAAATGGCTCGCATCTCATGGTTCAAGCAAGTGTGTGTGTTTAAAAATGTCCCTGACGACAGCATGGTAATGAAAGCTTTTATTTTGATATTGTGAAAGATGCACCGACTGCAGTTTCATTTCCTAATTTTTTTGTAAGTCAGACACGCTGATTAGGATTTTCTTTGGACGAACTATAAGTAACATTCACACCCACGGCAGTTAAAAAGACGGATGGAGTAAAACACTGACCTTTTAAGAACTTCTGCATCCACAGACGTCACATCCAGCTTTACTAAGAACCACATCGCGGTCCCAGTCACACAGACCCAGAGACCGGTCACTCAGGAGAAAGGTTTGTTGCTCACACAGCTGCTCACTAAGTGAAACGTGAAAAAATTCAAAATAAACTAGACATGGAGAAGCCTTCAAAGTAAAAGCTGCACCTTTTAAAACATGTTAGTTTCAGCTGTAAGGCACAGCCATCTCTGTTTCTGGTCTCATCTGGTGCGATCATGTTATATACATGTGATACACAGCCTAACCTTCTGCCACAAACTGGCTGCACATTAAAGTAAAATGTCATTTTGTAGCCCTGTCATTTTTGGAGTGAGCTGGTAGAAACGTCAGAGCAAATCAAACATTCAGAAACTTTCTGAAGCCTTTCCCCAGAGACGTGTGAAGAGCTGGATTTGGCCTTGATGTTGACACATGCAAATCTATAAATGAGGTTCTTGTGAGAGACTGTTATTGACACAAATAAAATCCAGCTTAAAATCATTGGAGTACATCCAAAGCAGTGAGGGAACACTGTGCTGTGCTCGGCTTCGTGAACCGTGTCAAACAACCGAAAATACCGCTTCTCATCTGAGCGAGTGTGCGCCGGGATCGGCAGAGCTGTTGGCCACTTTGCGTTTGATGTGCTGAAAGGCTTTATAAGTCAGTTTTACCATCATTGGCCTGGTGATGGGGATGGGGGGGGGGTCACAGAGATATGATGACTTTATCCCCACGGATCAGTGCTGGGAAATGAGAAGTCCTCGTCGCTTTGATATCAACATGATGAGTCACAACACGGCAAACTCACCAGTCAATTTTCAGGCACTTCACATTGTCACCACTTCACTGTGTGTCATCATTCATACACAGAGCTTATTTCATGGTCAGTTTTAATCCTTTGTCCTTTGATTCCCCCCAAACACACACACACACACACACACACACACACACACACACACACACACACACACACACACTCAAAGTGCTCAAATAGGTCAGAGATGGCTGTGAGTCAGTCCTGAGGTATGGCTGCGGTTCCTCTAATGGCCACTACTCCAAGAAAACTGAAATGAGATGGAAAAGCAATAAAGCTTCCAGTGTAATCTGAATACATGGGATTAACTGACTAGGACCGTATTTTTATCCAACCTAAGATAATGACCCATGAATTTGTTTTTACAGATATTCAAGTCCCTAAAGGATTACTTTAGTGATTCATGCCACCATGCAGTCAGCATTTGTTTTTGTATAAATATCTCAACCCCTTTTTAATCTGGTACATATTTTTATTGTTTATGATCAGATCTGTGAGCTGTGAATATCGGCACACTAACACGCTGAACTATGAGGATAAATGTGTGAATTACAGCCTCTAAACAAGCCTGTGTCCAAGCTAGCAGCTAGCATGCCTGAGTTTTGGTCTTATTGAAGATTGCTGCTAAACTGGATTGAGTGGAGGAACGCTATGGTCATCAAACTAATTTTAATATTGGACAAAGAAAACCCAAGTAAATCCAAAATGCAGTTTTTAAATGCTGATTTCATTTATTAAGGGAAACTCTCCAAAACCGTATGTGGAAAAAGTCTGCAGTCAGGTGTTGGTGATAAGAGC
>JAMQGT020013132.1:0-149550 GCA_024447675.2 Pterophyllum scalare | reverse complement strand
TGCCAATGGGGCCAAGAGAAATAAAATGTTTTCATTTTACATTTCATTTTCATCTGATTTATTTCAGTTTAGAGAGGATTTATTGGTCGATCTCTGGTTCCTCCAGGCTGCATGTCAGAGTGTCCTTTGAGCAAGATACTTATCGCCATAGGGGTGGGTGTGTCTGAGTTAGTGAGACACAGAGTTCTTACAGGCATAGAACAAAGCACTGTATGACTGTGAATGGGTGAATATGGCTTGTAGGAAAAAAATGCCCTGAGTGCTGAGTTAGAGCAGAACCGTGCTTTCTAAACACCAGTCTGTTTATAGTTTATAACCAGGGCTTTTCCACCAAGACATCCCAGATAATATTGAATATCTAAAAAAAAAAAAAAAAAAAAGATTAAAAATTCCTCTGCAAGCAGTGCGTTATTTTTTCCTTCCAAAGCATCGATGTTACACGAGTTACTAGACTGAAGACTCAGTTTTTCCAGCAAAGTGAGCAGTACAGCTGTTTGTGTTTCAGTGTGAAACTGAGGCCGGATATGTTACTTTATTTAATCATTATTCAACGTGTTTTCATTAAAAATATTGCTGCTGATGCATTTTCACCAGTTTTCACAAAAAGTCTTTTCCTGGCTCTAATTAAAGGACGTGTGTAAGATGCACATTGGAGCCATTCCTGGAAAAACAAAGAGCTTAGCATCCTTTCATTTAGCAACGTGACAACGCCACAGACCCAGTCAGATGATTATTTGTCAGAGGACGCAATAAGGAAATCCGGATTTTAGTCTAGAGCACATCGGGAGACATTTCAGTTGAAAACAACACGGTCGTGTGGATCAGGCATGAACTATGAATAAACAAGGAGAAAAGATTCCAGGTGTGAAAGTCGAGCCTGTGCAGAAGTGCCTGACAACTAGATACTTTCATACAGAGGGCAACGCCTCTGTTTTGCTCATTTCCTGATTAGTTTGTGGGTTCAGTCATTAGTTTCAAGCCTCACTGAGTGTGATGTTCATTTTTTTCAGTCTCTGGCTGGCCCTGCAGCTGTAGTTCAGGTCTTCTGAGATACAGGCTCAGATGCGGCCTCTGTTTGCACAGGCAGACATCCCACACTGGAGGAAGGCAGGCAGGGACAGGTGTTTGCTCTTCGTGGTGGCTGACGGTGGAAAAACTCCCTCTATTCCAGACCCCAACTCTACCAGACGACCCTGTGTCTCTGGACGCTTCATTTTTCAGTTGAATATTTGAAGATGAAGTAACCGCCTGTAAAGACATGTTTATAAGTTCAAAATATTCATGATGGATGAATAATCATGTTAATCAAGTTTAAAAGATTGACCAAAAATAGTTGTGATGGTACTCTTGCTGTCATTGAGCAGCCTTTTAAGCTTTTCCTTCACTTTGACGAACATTTGAAGCTTTAATCTTCAAGATGATCTTTAGTGTCTGAAATTCTCTGCTCTTTTGAGGAATTTTAAAAAATTCTTCTCAAGTATGTGTCACATGTGGACCTCGGTACCACAGAAATGATTAATCCTTAAACTGAAGGACAACCTGTAGTTTGCTCTCTCAGGAAAGTGCTTCACAAAGATCCAGATGCAGCTGTTGCTCTTTCCAGTGTTTAATTACGGTGCAAAAGCAGAACACAACCATTGTGTGAGCTTTCAGCATGGGCTGAGTGGGAACTAAACAGGCTCTCTGCATGTCTCTATGCTTTATTCTGCTGCTAATTGACTTCCAAATAACTCCCGAGCCTTTTTGGTTTTTTTGACAGGACTTCCAGCCCACGACTGCATTTTCTCTATGTTGCGTGTGATTTTCAAAGGAATCCTCACTTTCTTACCCTATGGGGCCTTAGCAAACTCTAAATGTCCTCTCCTACTGAAGCAGCCTGTTAAAAACACATTTCATTGTTTCACATTTCTAAATATTTTTGGACCTATGAAGGCCATCATTACTTTGTGAGCACAGTGCATTCTGGGTCAGTGACTGGTTGCACTTGAGATCTACCTTCATTATTGACTGGGGGGGGGTGTTAAAAATACTGCATCCCTACGGGAGTCTATCCTCCAGATACTGTGTGAAAGTCACTTGAAATGTGAAAGTGGTGCTATTAGAAGCTCTCCTGTTAACAGTCCATTCTGAAAGCCAACCAATAGTCACGACCCTGATCACAGAGGAAGCCAGAAACAACCTTCCAGTTAAGTAATTCAGCAGTCAGTAAATGTTCAGTGTTCTTCAAGTAAGATTGAATCTGATTAAACTGAAGCTGTGTGTGAGCTGGTCATTATGGACCAAAAAGTAGCTTTTGGCCGCTCCCTTTAGGGGTCGCCACAGTGGATCATCTGACTCCATCTCAGCACGTCCTTAACATCCTCCTCTGTCACACCAACCCTCTGCAGGTCCTCCTCCACTACATCCATGAACATCCTCTGAGGTCTTTCCCTTTTCCACCTGCATGGCAGCTCCATCCAGTATATCCAGTATCCCTGCTTTGCACATGTCCGTCTCAGCCTGTCTCCAAACTGCTCAATCTGAGCTGTCCCTCTGATGGACTCATTTCTAATCTTGTCCATCCGGGTCACTCCCAATGAAAATTTTGGCCTCTCCAGCTCAGCCTCCTGTCTTTTTTTTCTTTCTTCAGTGCCACTGTCTCCAACATACATAGATTACAGCAGGTCTCACTATCATCTTGTAAACCTTCCTTTTCACTCTTGTTGCTATCCTCCTGGCACAAATCACCCCTGACACATCTCCACCCTGCCTGTACATTCCTCTTCACGTCTCTTGTGCACTGTCTTGGTCTCTGTTATTTATTTTTTTCCTGTTGTCTCAGCCGTGGAAGATGACTGTTCCTCTCTGGGCCTTGTTCTGTTGGTGGTCTCTCTCTGTTAAAAGGGAGTTCTTCCTCCCCACCATTGCCATGATCAGGTGATCACTGGATCATTGGGGTTCTCTCTCTAATATTATAGAGTCTCTCTGAGATGACCGTTGCTGTGAACTACCGCTATATAAATAAATCTGAGTTGAAAGCATTTTTAGGGTAATTCCCTCCGTGGTTATGTTACGCTGGGACTGAAATTGAAAACATTTGAACAGAGTACGTATCTATCTATCTCGCTGTAGGGTACAGAGATTGGGATCAAGACTGTTCCAAAAATTTGACATCAATCGCAGTGTGTGTTGTGACGTAAACAACAATGGTGGCCTACAAGTGAAAAGATTTTTTTGGTCACTGCCTGAGGCCAATCGTTTCCAGCAGTGGTCAGCAAAGGTAGCTTTGTTATCTATCAGTCAAGCCATGAGTGCACGTTGCTGAGCTTTCCCTTCTTTTATGCAGTGGACTCAGTAGCATAATTAGTTTAAGTAACAGATGTTACCTTTCAGATGGAGTCTAATCCATGCATTTTGGTCCTACAGTTCTCCTGTTAGGAGCTTTTCCATTTGGGCATGTTGCATAGGTAAAAATGTAAATAAAAAAATAAAGGTTGATAAAGACATGTCTTTATCATCCACTAAAGATGCTTATTTAATAAAAAAAATGTCTGTCTTTTGAACCAGATTAAGCCTGCTTACAAGCCTGCTCAAACATCTGGAAACAGCGTGGTGAAGGAGAGAATGAAGCCCGTGCAGGAGGAAAAGAAATCCTCCCCTGCACAGTGTGGCGACAGCTCAGCCACGGAGAACGGCGTCGACGACAAGGAGCCAGAGCAGTTGAATGGAGAGAAAGAGGAATGCGGGGCTCCCATCCAACCTGAAAGTGCCTTTAGCAGTGACTCCAAGATGTGCAATACTAATCCTCACTTAAATGCACTAAATGTAAACAGTGGCTGTAATAGAGATGAAGGTCTGGAGGCCACTGTCTCAACAAAAGATTAAATCTATTTTTCTAGAGAGGGTGAAGGATGAAAGATGGAGCAGGGTCAGGAACATCTAGAAATATGGAAAGCTTACAGTCATTGTACTTTTTTTTTTTTTTCCTTTTCAGACAAAGAAACGAGATGAAATTCGGATCCCTCTCAGCATAAGATCCTAACACTGTAACTTGAGGAGTCGCTCACTCCCTCGTCACTTCTACATGTTCCTAGAATGATACTTTTCAAATTAGAAGGTTAAAGCTTGAAGAAACTTTAATTTGAAAATATTTTAGTTCAGTTGATCTGTTTCCAGTACTCGCCGTCTTGCAATTAAGAATTTTGTGTTGTCACTGTAACTGCTCAGTGAATCAAGCGAGGCAAAATCTTCCCCTTACATCAGGGGTGACCCTCAGCACACACGAGCTCCACGCTCACTTATTTAACTGTAACTGACGCCTCAATAAACGGCTCTCGAATCAGACAAAAAAAGAGAACTTAAAGTCGGTTTCCTGAATCAGAGCTGTAATGTTACCACTTCAGTATAAATTCTCTGCATGGTTCTCAGTCTAACCAGTGTGTAGTTATTGTGCATGTTGTCCTTTTTCTTCCATCCTTCCCCTGTGCCCACTTGCAAATTAATGAAACCGCTAAAGCCCATAAGAGGTGTTTGTTTTGACCTAGAATCTTCTTGTGATTATTGACCTCTGTTGCACTTAAAGAACAAAGAAATTATTTAGCCACTTTGGAATACTGTATTCATACTATAATGTTCTGTTACTGTTTTAGTCAAATATGTGAAGAAGAAAAAATGCTAGACAGGGCTTTGAAGATCACTTTTTCCGTAGCTAAAAGGCAGCGTGCTCCACCTTTGACTCAAAACTTTACCCATCAGCCAGTAATCATATTGGAGAATTCCCTTAGTGTTATTTTCACACTTGTAATACTTCTCCACCAGAATCATCATTTAACGTTTCCACTTAATACTTCTGAAGCTTTTCATCTTCCATTAGTGATCAGAGAAACGGTGTAATCTCCTCCCCGGTCCCCTCGCAGCAGCTAAGTGGGTTACCTTCTGTGTAAGTTGATCAGTTTCTGCCTAACTCCTGGGTTGTAAAAGAATGAACTACTGATGGGTTTGATTGAATGTTGATGGATTTTGGTGTGGTGTATTTGAAGGCAACTTGGCTACAATGCTTAATAAAACTATATTCTTTTAGTACACGCTGTTGGTGGTTTATTGATCTTTCAGAACACTGGAGCATGTAGTCATTAAAGCTGTGGTAGGCAGCTAAGTTCACACGATTTTAATTTTTTTTCTTTTAAACATCCAAACAAATGAAATGTTCTGACATATTTCGGTGCACTCTGCACCAACAAACGGTCTTTCACAAGGCTGGGCAGATATACTGCTAAAGCTAGGAACCTAATGGCACAAGAATAGCAGTGTGATATCACACCTTCCAGTTCTACACCCTCCCCCAACAGCCTTCATAGGATGAACGAGAGTTGGGTACCTCAAGGAGCATGGACTGGCCAGGATGAAGTTGCCAATTGTGCTTCTCTATATATAAATTAACACAGGCAAAGCTTCAAATAATGAGGTCCATGTATAAAAATGGTGCTTTATATTGTAAGGTAGAAACCCCACAATATTGGAGAACAATGATGAGACAATCCTCTTCAAACAAGCACTTGGTGACTGTGGGAAGGAAGAACTCCCTTTTGACAGGAGGAAACCTCTGTCAGAACCAGACTTGGGGAGGGGCAGCCATCTGCCGCAACTAGTTGATGGGTGAGGTGAACGAGACCACAAGCTACGGTCAACTCTGTGTGTCAGGAAAAAAAAAGTTGTCTTCAAGAGAAAGAAGTTACAGCCGTATGAAAAAGGAAGTTTCCATAGTTCTCTGAAATCCTGTGAAAAACTAAGTACACCCCATGATGCAGTATTAAAACACACCTGAGTGCTGCAGACCAGTAAACTGCCAAAACATCGGCTTTTTATAAAAGTGAGGCTGCACAGAGAAAACTTTTTTTTCTTTCACATGACTGTAAAATGGTTTGTTCCAGACATAAAAAGGTGCAGGCCTGGTGTCATGGAGGAAACATGATGCTGGTTTCTGTGCACGCTGCATACTGAATACAGTGCACCGTTACCTCCAGTGGTGAAATGTTACCATTGGAAGAAACCATATATGTCGAGATTCTTGACCATGAGATTCTCTATCAGCTGTGGCGACTGCAGTGTACTGCTCTACAATGCAACATGTGTCTAACATGGAATCAATCTGTCCCTGCATGTTAACACTGAAGCTCTTACAACACCTCTCATGTCATCTGATTATATGATTACATTCTCTCTCACACACACACACACATATATATATATATATATATATATATATATATATATAGATGAGAGAAGAAGAGATCGTGATGTAATCTTGTAATAACATTATGTAATACTTAAACAATCATATCTTCCCTAATGGCGGCTGAGAAATAGATTTTTTTAATTGGATTCATCTATTAAGAATAAACTGTCGGGCGACAAAAAGCGTCTGTTTCTCTGCATTCAAGCGTTCCGCCTCAGGAAAAAAAAATCTCGATATGTGCATTTTGGATCGATCTTTACGCTCATTCATCTGATCTAAAGCTGCTCCCTGACGTAACTTACAGTTGTTTATTTATTTATCTCGCAGCGACAGCCAGACTACATTTTCTTGTGGCTCCTAATATGAGCGCTTCGGTGCCGCGCAGTCACCAGGGGGCATGCACATAGTAATAATAACAATAATAATGCATTTGAGGAAAGCCTGCTACGACGAGCCTCCATCGTTTCTAGCACCCCGTACAAACGCTAACCCGGCCGCGGCGTGATGGAGCTGTGCGCTTAGGTTCATGTGTCCGGCGGGACTGCCCCTGGCTTTTTTTCTGGGGAAGATCATATTGGATCATATTGTTTGCAGGACGTTGTTCCTCCTGCAGCCCCCCCAGTCTATCCCGACGTAGTTGTGAATTGAACATGGCGACTGTACCAGTATATTGCATCTGCAGATTACCTTACGACGTGACCCAGTTTATGATCGAGTGCGATGCTTGCAAGGACTGGTTCCACGGCAGGTAAGTCCAGATTGTTCGCCGTGCTGTGTTTTGTGGCGGTTTGCATTTGTGGGAAACAAACAAAAATGGCGAGGTCTCGGTTGCGTTTGACAGCTTTGTGGCTCTCAGTCGCCCGTCTACATCTGAAGAGAGGCCGCTTGGAGAAGAAGAAGAAGGCGGAGTTATATATAGCCGACCGGGGTTGTGACATTTTTTCGCGAATAACACAAAACAGATTCCCCTTATTGGAAAAATACAGCTGTTTATAAAGGGATTTCGGTGTGAGCTTCGGCTATTAATTACACTTAACGGCTCTTTAACGTCCCCGCATAGCCCCAGCCTGCCTTCCCGTTGTAAGGAGCGGACGGCAGCGGGGGAAGCCTCCGCAAACTCGCCGCTCATTTGTGTGACAATTCTGCGTCCTTCCAGACACATTAAGGGCAACATTTCGCCTATATTGTCGCTAAATATTCTCACAGTCAAGTCGTTCTGCCAGCTTTCACCGGCCGCGTTGACAGAGCGCGGTGGAAAATCACGACTCGAGTCCGAGCCCCGAACTCAGCCCCGCAGCAGCCTTCCTGCCAGGCGGCAGCTATGGCTGACAATAGCCCGTGTTGGATGCCCTTAAGCTTCAGCAGCGGAAAGAATAGAATTATTAGTGTTAATTGGGCTGGTTTGTCACTACTGTGGCTAATAGCTCATACGTCTCCCCGCGTACAGTGGGAGACGTATCACCCGCCGCTGCTCATCACTTTCCCCGCCGTACACAGACTTTAATGGTCTCAACCAAATCCCTGTTATCATGTGTTCATTTTTGCCTCCTGTCGTTGTAGCTGTTCTCACACGAGTCTGTGTCTGGACTCGGCTTTGCTTTGGGACGTTTGGAGCTGTTCGGCTGCTCTCTGCATGTCTTTCTGTTAACCCATCATTTGTTAATCGCGTTTCTTTTGGCGAACAAGCCCTTCAGAGCATTGAACAGTATTTACGCGCCTGAACGTTAACCCTTTAGTACTCCTCCGCTTGCTGCCCGCTGTGTCTGGAGCGCTATCACGCTGTGGAAAGCATTTGTGAATCAAGTGATGGGAATAGGCCAGAACCTCCAAGCCCAATCAGCCAGGAGCAACATCATAATGTTATCCTTTTATTACCTGCATCTTTAATTTTGAGTTATCTGTCACATTCTGTAAGTTTTAAATGCACAGGTTCCCTGATAAAACTAGAGAAACTGTATTTTTCAAACAAAAAGCATGTTAAAAGTGGATTTGCTCACACTGTACAGCTTACAGCAAGATCCAATTATTCAGCCTCTTGAGCTGGACTAATATAAATGGAATAAATAACAAATACAAATCAAATTCCCTCTTAAAACCCCGTATTTTTTACAAGCGCTGGGCCAAGTAATGCATATTTTTTAAAATAATCATTAGAGCTCGATTGCCGATGAATACCAGCATTTTAAAATAATATTCACTGTACATGTTATGCTCTTAGGGGTGGATCTGTTAAGTTCACTTCTGAGCGGTGCTATTTAATCTGTGCATCATCAGCATAATTATGATCCCACTGATGATGATGATGATGTAATGCAACAGCAGCTTAAACAAAATGAAAAGCAGCAGACTAACCACTGAATCCTGGGTGAGTCGTCTACATGCTGATCCACCTTGGCTATATCGGTATCACATGCAGATGTGATAAGCTGAAGAAAATATATTCACCACTGGAAGAGGGAGAGGGTAGAGTTTTATTGTGCAGTTACCTGCGTAATAGTCTTAATTAGATGTAATAATAGTAATAACTGCACAGGTATGTGGTAGCGGGAATGCATTATATATATTATTAATTCAGTGCCAGGGTAATGTTCTCATCTGACATTTTGTTAAGTATATATTGGCTATCACAGAGTCAGAAGCAGTGTTTTGCAAAGACCCGTAGCAGCCTAGCTTTGTCTTATCTGAAAACATTCTATTTTCCTGCAACTTCTAAGCATTCGTTTTTATATTCAGGAGTCATTTTGGTTTGGGCCACAGCTGAGTCACTGCAGTGTTCAGGACGGGCTTTTGGAGATGCTGCCTGTAGTCACGGCACCCAGCTGTTGTTGATCAGGAAATAGTTCAAATGCTAACTGCTCCTAAAACCACAGCGTCTGCCTTTCACTGTACATTTCTCTTTTACCCCCATGCACAAAACCAAGTAAGTTAGCTTTGGGTTTGTTGAATTTTTAAAATGGCAACTTTCTTTTTTTTTCCAACACTGCTTTAAATCCATGTATGTTGTGGAAGGGGTCCCTTTAGCCACTTCTTTAGCCAACTTTAACCCATTATTATTACTTGTGGGAAATCAGTTTACTACCTGAGATCAGCCCCTTTTTACAGACAGCATGCAGCTGTTTTCAGCACACAAGTTGCGATAAACCCACACTTAGTGACAAAGCTAGCCAGTCCAAAATGTAGTAGCTGGAGTGCGGATATTTTTCTCAGGAGATGGTGGAGACCAGATGTTAGATAAAAGAAAAAATGTTAGACTAAAGATTTAAAACAGTGGGAGGAACTGGCAGAAAATAACTGGTTCAAAGTTCAGCTGGGTCCTTTCCCTTTGGAGTTTGTATGTTTGCCCTGTGCCTGCGTGGGTATCCTCTGGGTACTCTGGCTTCCTCCGACAGCCCAAAGACATTGATGTTAGGTTAAGTGATTCGAAACTGGCCTTGGATGTGAGGTAGGCAAGTGTTTAAGCGTATAGAATAAAGTATGGTGAAATGTGACTTGTAGTCTGAAGTGCTTTAAGTGGTCTGTAATAAGGATGTCACCAGAAACTATATCTACGATACTTTTAAATACCAAAATTCTGAAAATGCAGCAGTACTTAGTACTGTAGGTACTGTAGGCAGCATGCGTACGGAGAGTGCATTTCTTCCTAAACTAAATGGGGGAGCATGTGGCTCCAACTGTTCTAGTCTATCCTTACTGCTGAAGAAGAAGGATGCCCACGAGCGCAGGAAAAGCTACACACCGGATAGTGAAAACTACATGTGGAAGATAGCGACTTCCACATGTTGCCATCTTCCACATGTCACGATAGCTCTGCCCCGACTCGCCGATCAGAGAGGCGAGTCGAGTATGGGAATACTTTGCGTTGTTGTCCTGAAATACATGCCGTCGCTTTTGTGAGAGACAACTGGCATTGCCGTTGTTCCAAAGGCTAAAATGTTTGCAGTGGCTAACATTATATAAATGCTTAAGCTAACGTGATGTTAACGTGATGGCAATCATCCTCACGTTTCAGTCTGTGTCCTGTCAACTAGATATAATGTTAGCATTTTAAATAAATGGCCTGCCACCATCATCATGCTACTGATTTTTGACTTGAATGAAGGACTTGATGTTTAAGTGCATGGGATAATCATTTTAGTCTAATTCTACCACTATTGGCACTGACTAATAAATGTCTGATATTGTGGCATCCCTAGTCAGCAAGACTTGAAAAGTGCTATATAAATACCAGTCAAACCCATCCAACCCAGCCGATAGACTGATTTTCCCCCCAACATGGTTATATTTATAGTCTGTCAGCTTGCAACAAAAGCTGTCTGAACAAAATATTTCTGACTACTTCTCCATTAAAATACAGCGTGTTAATTTATGTTTCCAGAACAGAGTATATAAATATGGCTTTACCTGACTTTTTATCAGGTATTTGATAAATAATTTTAAAACTCCATACTGTTACAAATTATATATTACATTATGACATTTTGAATTTGCTGTTCCCAACAAAAATTTGCTAGCCTATTTAGTATGAATTTGTGCACTGAATAGCAATGATGTTGTGTTAATGTGGCTGTTGAATGGGTGAAACATTGATATGAACCATACGGCTGCATTTACATTGTGTCAGTTACCAGCAGTTTACTATGTAAATAGTGTCATACCAACATCCATGTTTTAGGAATGGGAAGATAAAATTTTTCCTAAAGCTCTGATATCATATTGGGAACTAAAAGGTAAAGATTTTCCATCATAAACAAGGACAAACCATGTCAGCCAGTCTGTGGTTAAAAATAATAGATCACTGAATTTTAACAGAGTGCTATATTAAGCAAAGCATTTTGTCTGCATTCTTTAACCCTGGCAGAGAGGACAGATATGCACAAGATCAGCTAGCTGGAAAAAATTGAAGCACTGCTTCATTAATATGCTATATCCATTTGTTATTGCCTCCCTTCAGCAAAACACAATTTTAATCTTCATATGTCCAAAATGTGACTTTATTACACTTTGTTCAAATTACACTTAAAGCTTAGTGGCATTATTAGTTTTCTTGCTAGGTAGCTTAACATTCTGTGAAGAAGTGTATCTACTAGCATGAGTTACAAAATTATGTGAATACTCATAAGTCATAAATAAGCATGAGAATTTTTTCCTTTCACATAACTTGAACAGAGTATTATGCAAAGATTGTATGTTACAACTGAAGGGTTTTTTTTTTTTGCTATGAAATCGTCAAAAAATTGAATCATGCTAAGCTAGGCTTAGGATCTTTTCTCTGAAAGTATCTTTAGCAGTATTTAGCTGAACCTGTGATGTATGTAACATTATTGTTCTAAATGTAAAGTTCTGTAGGACCGTATAAAAGAAATAAATTCTCACATAGTATTTAAAATTAAAAATTACTATTGGATTAGATACCCATTTGGAACAGTATCGATTCCAAAAGTGAGAAAAGTCTATCAGAAACTTTGCGTCTTGGTGTGACTGTTTGCTGTGATTTGGCGCTATGTAAAGAAAAGTGAACTGAACTGAAACTGAACTACACAGAAACACTGGCACCTACCTTACCAACTCTGTTTGAGCAGCGATTAAATATTTAGGTTGTCTGCACTACCTCAGACAACCTAAAAATATTGCCCTCTTTTTTTGTTTTGTTTTTTGCACTATCTAAGAAATAAAGAAATTTAAATATTTGTCATATACTGTGTATTAGGAATATGCCCAACTAATCAACTGGATGTGTAAATGTTGCTGCCCTTGTTAGTCAGCACCAGAATTACTTGTCAGTTAAACATTATATTAATGTACAACAGCAGTAACCAGGTCAAAGATGTTACGGTGCCACCGGCCACTACCCGCCTGCAGCCCTGACAGACATCTGTCTCGCCCTCTGTGCAGTAAGGTTGTAAATGAGCATAAGGAAAGTAAACAGATGACAGCCATAATAACCAGCGCTGTGCTGTAGTATTTTGTCAAACATAAAATAAACTGGAATACAGTAAACATTGCCTAAGTTGGATTGAAATGGCCCATTGAATTTCATTCTCCTTGTAAAAAATCCTTTTTATGTGTAAGTCAGATAAAATTAGTTTCTTCAAAATTCTTCAAAATATCAGACAGTTTAGGGTCTAATATTGAATTTCACTGCAATGGCTTTCTTCTTCATTTCTGGATTTGCTTCCGCAAATTTTATAATCTCGTATTTTTGTTGGTAAGTGCCAGTTTGTGGCTTACGCTTGACTCCTGTGCTTGCCGTGATTGTCTCTGGTGAAATGAACTAATTCGCCCAGTGCAGCCAATCCAGAAGTAATGTGACTGTCTAGACACTCAAGCGATCTCCAGGCATTGTTAGTATGTGTAGTTGTGCATAAACGAGCCGATGCATGGAGTTTGCGTAGATCATACACATTGGAAGTGGGCATGACGGGAGCTGAGGAGGGCTTTATGCCACGTTTCCATTAGTACCTACTCAGCGCGGGTCGACTCGACTCGGCACGATTTGCCACGGTCTTGTTTTGTTTCCATTACAATTGAGGACCACCTCAATGTGGGTGGAGTCGATATAGCAACGCGGGTACTAGTCTCTTGACGTAAGTTGTATGCAACTCAAAACACGATAGAACAATGAATGAGATAGAGGCAATCTAACATAGCTAATGCCAGTTTACGATTGTCATCATGTATATGTCCCCCGTACAAAGTTTTAGAGAAACAGAAACCATTTGAATTTTTCCGATAGGACAAATGGTCGCGTAATTACGGTACTTCAAAGTTCCTTTGATCAGCCGCCTCAGCGCTCAGTGTTAACCAGCTGTTCACGGCTAGTAGGGCCAGGTAACGGTGCTTCAGCAGTGATTGCTGGCAGTATAAGGTTAAAATATGTATGCTGTGCGCACGTTTCAGATGGCTCTCTTGTTGCAAAACTATCACTGCAAATTGTCAGTCTGGGCATTCAGCCGAGCCTCTCCGTGCTTTGTGTGCCTCCATTTTCTTGCTGTCGGGTTTTAAAAATGGCGCGGTTGATTCTGGTGAAGGAGTCGCTCTCATGACTCAACTAGTGACAACACTCCTTGGCCAATCAGTGGCATGCTGTTCTTCTATGTCATATTTTCGGATCGCCTCGGATCACTTGGAACCCCGGCTGAGTGGGTACTAAAAAAGTACCTGGTACCAGGAGCTAATGGAAATCCCTACAACCCATATTGAGTCGAGACACGCTGAGTAGGTACTAATTGAAATACGGCATCAGTGCTAAAATCATCCGACTTATGCGATCACATTTAATTGGAAATGCATTACAATGGACCAGATATTTCATCCGAGGTAGGTAAAAACTCGACTTGTATAATCCAACTTAGGAGATGGTTTTTTTTACTGGAATTAACTTTAGGAAAAGTTGGGACCTGCAGAAGTCATCCGACTAGAGTGAAAATCCGATTTGTGCGACTTCGACTTAGGCGACTTTTACTGTATAACCAAGCAAGTGAAGCTGTATTCTGCACAAAGATTTGGATACTAGCACTGAAGAAACCAAGGCTACAGCTGCTAGCACTGCTAAATTTAGCCAGATACTGTAACATACACACCACATAGAGCTACACATTTCATGAGGGTTTTAGAACACTTAACTGGTAGAGGCCACTGACATTTTTTCCTCATCTTCTCTGACTTTTTTCATTAGTTTTGCATTGGGCTAGGGTCAGTGTCACTATTGGTAGCATGAGGTGATGCCTGGACCCTTCAGAGGTTGCACAGGTAGTCCAGCCACACCAGGATGGCATTGCGAGAAGATTTGCTGTGTCTCTCAGCATAGTCTTAAGAGCATCTAGGAGATTCTAGAGAGGCAGTTACTCTAGGAGAGCTGGACAGGGCCGTAGAAGGTCACATTACATTTTTTTTTACCATTTTGAGTTTCTGCAATGAAATTTAAGCAAAACCTACCTACCACATCATTTTTTCACTTTGATTTTCAGTGAATTCCGCCCTCTGTTGGCTCTGAGAATTTTCATTTCCATCAAATGATGTTGCATCCTTTTGTTCTTAACCCAGTCCATATCAGTAAAGATATGCAGCACAATTTCTTTCGCATTAAGATCTGATGTGTTTTAAATTGTTCCTTTAATTTTTTTGAGCACTATATATATATATATATATATATATATATATATATATATATATATATATATATATATATATATATATATATATATTTTTATATATATATATATATATATATATATATATATATATATATATATATAGTGCAAGAATTATTGGCTCATCTGCCTTCACACGCATATGATCCTTTCTTAATCCTTAGGGTTTAGCTATAACTGCTTCAACTCTTTAGGGAAGAGTTATACACAAGGTTTAGAAGTGTGTTTATGAGAATTTTTGACCATTCTTCCAGAAGCACATTTATGAGATCACTTTGTGTACTGGTGTGCAGTCATGTTGGAACAGGAAGCTGTTCCCTCAAAGTTGGGAGTATGAAATTGTCCAAAGTTGGAAAAGTATTTGCTCCCTTTCTGATTTCTTAGTTTTTTGCATATTTATAACACTTGTATATTTCAGATCATCTGCAGTGTTTCAGTATGACCTGATCACTGTAAGACCCGTTGAATCAAGAAATCACTTGTCTGACAAAGTGAAATAGGTTAAAGGGGACATATGCAAAATGCACTTTTTTAGCCCTTAAATATATTTTGTTTGTGTACTTTGAGTATCTAGGAGTGCAGAAAATATAAATTTATTCTCTCCCAGTGCTGCCTAGATATCTTTATATTCTTTTTGGTCATATTTTTCAGTCTGTTCAGTTTTCTGTATTCCCCTATTATGTTTCCTTGTCTATTACGTCAGTATTTGCTGTGGAACTGCTAAAAAAGGTCATGGACTTCCAAGTAATCAATTTTGTGAATCCGCCATTTTTTTCCTTGCAGCAATTTTGTAGTACAAATAAGATATACTTAATCAAATTATTGCACATCTTTAATTGTGCATACCTAGGATGAGTATCCTTTTGTAGGTGTTAAATAGTAGTTTCCAGTGTCTGGAAACTATAGTTAAACTACGCTCCATATCGTGGGTAGTTGGTATGGATGGAGAGGGTGTAAATACAGTAATAACACACCATTACAATGCCTTCTTTTGAAGGCGTGGCTCTGCAGGTTCGTTGTCTTCATTCTCCTGCTCTGGGTCAGACTCTGGCTCGAACATGTAAGGCTGGATAGACAAGTCTTCCGTTGTTGACATTTTTAATAAACTTGGGAATAAAAAGTTTCTCTGCCAGTAGAAAATCGTATGGCTGCTATCAAACTACAACAATGGCCGAACAGGGTGGAGTGGAACGCTCTGCGACCTGGAGGGGGGCGGGGCATGAAATGTCTCATTCACATTTAAAGAGACCGCACCAAAACGAGCTGCTCTAAGATGCGCCTTAGAACAGGGGTAAACGAGGCGTCTGTGGAGCTTCAATAACGAGGAATTCAGACCAAAGCATTGCAGTTCCATTTTAAATAGACCACAAGTGAATGATTTACATATGAAAAAGAAGGATTTAAAAGCATGATATGTCCACTTTAAAAGATCTCAAAAAGCAGCACATCATGCCACGATCTAAAGAAACAGCTGAGAAATAAAGTCATTTACATCTATCAGTCTGGAAAAGGTATGAAACCATTTCTAAGGCTTTGGGACTCCAGTGAACCATGGTGAGAGCCATTATCCACAAATGGAGAAAACTTGGAACAATGGTGAGCCTTCCTAAGAGTTGCTGGCCTGCCAAAATTACTCCAAGAGAACGTCCAGTCATCAGCTCGTGCCCTGAAGCTCAAGAGCACTTGGGTTATGCAGCAGGGCGATAATCCGAAACACACCAGCATGTCCACCTCTGTGCACCTAGATATGCAGACTGCTTCTACAATCATTTGTGAAAGGATGGGTTGCTCTCAGGAGCTCAGTGAATTCCACCATGGTACTGTGATAGGATGCCACCTGTGCAACAAGTTCAGTTGTGACATTTCCATCCATCCATCCATCATTCTTCTGCTTATCCAGAGCTGGGTCACCCAGACCTCCCTCTGCCTCTCTCCAGCTCATCCGGGGGGACCCCAAGGCATTCCCAGGCCAGCTTAGAGATATAATCTGTCCAGTGTGAAATTTTCTCACTACTAAATACTCCACAGTCAACTTTTAGTGATATTATAACAAAGTAGAAGTGATTGGAAATGACAGCTACAAAGTGGCAGGCCACGTAAAATCACAGAGTGGAATCAGTGGATGTTGAGGCACAAAGTGCACAGAGGTCACCAACTTTCTGTAGAGTCAATGGCTACAGACCTCAAACTTCATGTGGCTTTCAGATTAGCTCAAGAACAGTGAGTAGAGAGCTTCATGGAATGGGTTTCCATGGACGAGCAGCTCCATTCAAGCGTTACAATGCAAAGCGTCAGATGCAGTGGTGTAAAGCACTCCGCCACTGGACTCTAGAGCGGTGAGATGTGTTCTCTGGAGTGATGAATCACACTTTTATCCATCTGGCAATCTGATGGATGAGTCTGGGTTTGGCGGTTGCCATGAGAATGATATTTGCCTGACTGCATCACTGTGCCAGGTGTAAAGTTTGGTGGAGGGGGAATTATGGTATGATTGATTGATTGAACTTTATTGTCATTGTACACAAATATACAACGAAATTGCCGTTCCAGAACACCCATCCAAGAGAAGACAAACAAAACAAACATGGGGAGATAGGTGACCTGTGGCCATGCTGCCCCCTCCTGGAGGTGCTGCCATTAAAAAGACGGAAACAATAGCAAAAAACATAAGGATGAGTGAGGAAAGAAAAATCATCTCATACTTTGTTTACGTATAAGTTTACAAAAACCTCTGCGATAGTGCAGGAAACATGGCATATAGCATGGGAGCAGTAGGGTAGGGAAGGGCAGGGGTGGAAGGGAACCAGCGGAGGCAAGGGGGGGGGGTCGGGCTACTGTGGGGCTGACTTAAACTCCCCTCCTCGGCTAACAGCTTTGATAAGAGGTGGGAAAATGTTTATCAGCAGCTAGGTCAAGGGAGATCAGTCCAACATAGATTAGAAGAAGACGGGACGGCGGGGACGTAGAGCATCTGTTTACTAAACATCCAGGAGAAGGATGAGATAAGCGGCAGTCCAAGGCCGCCAGGGAGCCAAATTTCTGATTCTACAACTTGTTTTGGAACAGGCTGTACTGATTAATTTGTTGACAGCCTTTAGTCTTTCTGGTACCTCTCAGTGGCGAAAAAAATCCAATCCAATCATCCGAATCCTCTTGTTCAATCCTTCGCCGTGAAGAAACAGGTACCTCTCCAAGATCTAATCCCTCCAATCAGCTCCAGGTATACTGAGTCTGAGTACCTTTCTGCATAACCCATCATAAGCAGCCTTACCACAGCCCAAAGCTGCCCAGACTTCCTGAATTGTAGCGACAAGCCAGTTGTCTCCAATTCCAATTCGGAGAAATCCTAGTGTCAGTAAGCTGAATGTGTAAGTCCTCCATCGACAGTACAGCCAAGCACATCATCTTCCACCCACACAGGAATCCATAATGTAGCCAACCAGGAATGTCAATTGGATAAGAGGGAATAGGGTTCTCCTTTCCCCAATCTCCCCATGGTGAAAATTTGATCAAAATAATGGCATTGAGAGACCATCTGACCAGATCCATAATTATAATTTCTAGTTCGGAAGCTTTGTGAAGAGAGGCCCTAAGCAGCAAAGCAGGATAAAAAAGTAAGGGCTGGGGAGAGAAGAAAAGTGCGTCCGTCTCCGCTGAGGAGCTGAAGAGAAAAAAACGGGATCGTTTTTCAGGAGTTAGGTTCATACCTTAAATTCTAGAGAGAGGAACTCTTAATGCTTCAGCATACCAAGACACTTTGGACAATTTAATACTCCCAACTTTGAGGGAACAGCTTCCTGTTCCAACATGACTGCACACCAGTACACAAAGTGATCTCATAAATGTGCTTCTGGAAGAATCGTCAAAAATTCCCATAAACACACTCCTAAACCTTGTGTGAAAGCCTTCCCTGAAGAGTTGAAGCTGTTACAGCTAAACCCTAAGGATTAAGAAAGGATCATATGCGTGTGAAGGCAGATGAGCCAATACTTCTTGCACTATACATATATATATATATATATATATATATATATATATATATATGTACACACACACACAAATTTTGCATAATGCTTAATGTCATTAAAGGTACAGATGATGTCATTCATTATGTACTTTTCTGCCATTTCAAATTCAGCATGGTACTTCTTTTGTTGGTATCAAGCATTCAGTGGCATACTGTAAAACGTTTTTTTACTACACAGTCTGCCCTCATTTTATTGTCTAATTATTAGTGTAATCATAAATAACTCAAATATTAATGCACTATTCTACAACTTTTTTGAACATTTATTGATTAGATTAGATTTTTATTGTCATTGTACATAATGCATTGAAAACCAGCTAGGAGCTTCAGCAGTGTGCAGCATAAAGTTAAACACATTTATGAATAAATTAAAGCATGTATAAATAAAAGCAAATGTATCCAAACATATGTACTGTATAGTCATGTTGAAAGCATGTATAGTAACTTGATAATAGTGTTAACTATCTGATTGCTTCTTAGAATCTGGCAAATTAATAGCAATTACTTAAAAGCCAGCATGGTTGTAGGTGATATGCACTTACTGTACTTAATCATTTCCCCACCCCCGGTACACACCTGCTTTTCACAGTCCTCCAATGCCCCTGAAATCCATCTGTCTCTTTTTCTTTGCAATTTTTGTCAGAGATAACAAGTCCCAAGAGTGAAATCAGGTTTTAATGACTTTCAGCTTTGCTGAACTTACTGAAATATATAACATGGCCTGCAGCAAATCTGCACTTTGTTAGACACCATTCATCGCGGCTTGTTATTAGGAACAAGGCACAAGAGCTTATTCTCCTTATTAGGTAATTTTATACTCACAGTGTGAGACGGTTTATCTAATAAAAATATATATTTAGATGCGGTACACTGAGCATGCAGATTTTCAGCACCAGACATTTAGATTTGCCATTCATGCTCTATGTTGATTTAAGAAAGTAATCTATGTATGAACTCGTGTGGACAGCTTGTTGTTGTCCTGGCTCCTTCTCCTCACCCCCAAGATGGCTACCTCTTCTTATGCCTGGGTCTGCTGGAGGTTTCTTCCTGTAAAAAGGGAGTTTTTCCTTCCCACTGTCACCAAGAGCTTCCTCATAGGGGGTCATCTGATTGCTGACGTTTCCTCTGTATTACTGTAGGTTTTTTAACTTAAAATATAAAGTGCCTTGAGGCAACTGTTGTTGTGGTTTGGCACCATATAAATAAAACTGAATTTAAACTCCTTATGTAGGTCTTTCACCAAGACACAGAACAACAGGCCACACAGTCATTTTAACTGCACACTCAAGACAGCAGAGATCATAGCATATAACATAATTAATTATGATGATGCATTCTGGACAAACTATTAAAAGTATAAAATGTAGTAAAGTAAATGTGTTATTAAACCAAAACAGTGAGTAAAAATAGGACTAAAAGCTCGCCAGCTTTTACAGGGTTGGATGTATGGTGACTTACATAGTACAGAAAGAGTTGTCAGTGAGTGTTGCGCTTAACACAGTCCTAATTCAACACTTCCTGCAGCTGCTTCACAATAAAAGCCTGAGTATATTTGACTGGAAAAAGAAACCTGCTGAGCATGCAGTGGCAGGACACTTAAGACTTTATTGCATCTCTAACAACACAAACTTAAATGACGGATGTGGAAGGATTAAGGCAAGAACAGGAATGGTAGAAGTTTATTCCAGACTCAAAGGATAATTCCAGAATATTAGTACATGCTGTATTGCCTGTAAAGGTTTGATATCCAAATGCCTCACAGACATATAGGCCTAAAGTGAAAGTGAGGAAGCATTTTGTGTTTGACACCAAATATAAAAACAAACAAAAACATGAATATATTGCCTTTTTAAATATGTCTAGCTTGATTTCTCAGTAGGACTGAGGAGAGCAAAGTGTGTCCTAAAATATAGTTAATTGTAAAGTGGCTACTTTATATCTGCATTGGCACAAATGTTAACTGAAAACAAGAAAAAACAATTAGACTAACCGACTAGTGGTGTATTGTGCTGTGCATTATGAATGATGCACATCCATCTCAATCAAAGTTAAAATCTAAAACAATAATAGTAAAATGCAATACCAACATCCATCCATCCATTTTCTTCTGCTTATCATGGCCGGGTCGCGAGGGCAGCAGCCTAAGCAAAGAAACCCAGAACTCCGTCTTGCTAACTACCTCCTCCAGCTTATCAGCCTGAGCCTATAATGCTCATTTCCAGCTTGCTTTTTGTGGGTCTGTAAGAGAGTAGCTTTGCATGAATCACACATCAACATTGTAATTGTCTTATACTGGAGGCCTCAGTTCATCTGTCTGAAAAAAAAAGAAGCCATTTTAGCTCCTTTCCCCTCTGTGTAATTCAATTCAATTCAGTTCAATTCAATTCAATTTTATTTATATAGCGCCAAATCACAACAAACAGTCGCCTCAAGGCGCTTTGTATTGTGGGTAAAGACCCTCCACTAACACAGAGAAAACCCAACAGTCAAAACGACCCCCTATGAACAAGCACTTGGCGACGGTGGGAAGGAAAAACTCCCTTTTAACAGGAAGAAACCTCCAGCAGAACCAGGCTCAGGGAGGGGCAGTCATCTGCTGCAACCGGTTGGGGCAGAGGGGAGAGAGACAGGACAAAAGACATGCTGTGGAAGAGAGCCAGAGATTAATAATAATGATTAAATACAGAGTGAAGTATAAACAAGTAAATAAATGTGAATGAAAAGAAAGTGCATTATGGGACCCCACTCAGCAGCCTAGGCCTATAACAGCATAGCTAAGGGGTGGTTCAGGGTCATCTGATCCAGCCCTAACTATAAGCTTGATCAAAAAGGAAAGTTTTAAGCCTAATCTTGAAAAAGAGAGGGTGTCTGTCTCCCGAATCCAAGCTGGGAGATGGTTCCACAGAAGAGGGGCCTGAAAGCTGAAGGCTCTGCCTCCCATTCTACTCTTAAGTATCCTAGGAACCACAAGTAAGCCAGCAGTCTGAGAAAGAAGTGCTCTATTGGGGTGATATGGTACTATGAGGTCCTTGAGCTAAGATGGGGCCTGATTATTCAAAGCCAGCTTTCTTCCAATTGGCTGTCCCTCACAAACAAAAGAGTTGAGCAGGGCTGCTGTGCTCACAGTCTGCAATGACCATATAAGGGATATTTACTCTAACTGACATCATATAGAGCCAAGAGTGGAAAAACTGTCTTTTTAATGCTTGAAATCAGAATTACTGTAATTACGCTGTTTGATCATTATTGATGAGCTCAAAAGCCAGAAATTCTTCAGGTTTCTCCATCTGTCTATTTTCTACCGCTGGGCCCAGGTCACAGGGGACAGCAGTCTAAAGTGGAATTGATGGTCCCACAAATGTGTCTGCCTGAGCACCCGTTTACGTTCGGACGGGGGGAGGGGTTTTCACTCACTGTAGACGTTCTCCAGCGCAGTCACCACACAAATCCATCTGTCAATATCCTGCTGTCTCAATTATTATTGCCTTCTTTTACTTACAGTCTATGGTTTTGATTCATTTTTGTGCCATATGTTGCATTCACATGAGAGTAGACCTGCTCTCTCTGTCCACTGACAGTTCCAACAAAGCTTATTCAAACAAAATAGATGTGTTACCGTTAACAGATTATGAAAACTACTATGTGCAGTTGAAAGACTGAAACTATCCTACTATCATAAATGATTTATTTAAGAGTGTGTTCCTCTTAACTGGGTTGTATGTTAAGTATACACTTGACTCCAAAACTGAAGTACATACTGCGCATTGAACTCTGTGAACCTATGGTAAAATGTAGAAGTATAAATGACATTTTATCAGTCTCTGTAGAGTAGTAAGCATCAATATTGTGCCTCACACAGGAGGGTAAAAGGTCAAAGTCAGTTTCAGAGCTGCTCAAAGATAACACTCACAGAGAGATTGAAAGAATTCTGATGTGGTCCAGACCTGACCCAGATTTAAAAATACACCCTGTTCTGTTAAAATCACTTTGAAAACTGAGGCAACAACAGGTTAAGTAGAGGTGTGTAATGTGAATTCAGCCTGTCTCTGCTCCACTCGAGTCACTGTGGGATGTATCTATAATTTTCTGTATTACTGAAAATTGTATATTTTCCACATTTACTTTGGATTGATGACCACCGATTTGAAAATGTCATCAACAGCCATGTTTCCCTCTGTCCTCACACACACACACACATGCACACACTTCTATGTGACTTCAGTGAAAGTGAGAGGGCTGGGTATTAGAGCTGTGGAGCTCCCACAAAGAGTAAAACGAATACATTGTGGGGAAACTCACAGGTCACTCAGTTTGAGAGCAGCGGCTCCAAACGGGGGGAATGCGCATATGCAAGAGCCCATGACAGCAGCAGTTAGAGAGCGAAGGGAAGAGCTGCGCATCACTGTCATCCACGCTAATGCAATTCATCTGTCAATCAATCACTCAATCAATTTTTTTGTCCCCCTCGGGACAGCTGCAGTTGAGCTCCAAAAATCTTATTTTTCTGTTCACTTCAAAATTATAAACTGATAACTCCAACAGATTACCTCATGAAGAGTGTCTTTAGACCAGAGGTGTCACACATACAGCCCAGGGACATAAACCAGCCGATTCAGCCCACTGATGACTGTGGAATATTCGATAATTGCATAGCATAAGGACATAAATGTTTGACTTTTAACTGAGTTATTTCAGTTTTAGTCTTTTTGCTGACGAAGGCACCACCATGAGATAACACGGCCTTCCACAGACCAAAGTAAGCAATAGACAAATAATTAAAGGACAGGAATTAAGGCATTTTTATTGTTAGTATACCTTTAAATAGCAGAAAAGTTTGTTTTTAATTCATTATTTAGTTTTTAATTTTTTTTCTCAATGGGGAGAACTTTTCTGTGAAGCAACAATCAAGAATGAATAGCTGTCCTGTCCAGGATGTACATAGTGTCAGCTTGGATAGACCCCTACAGTGGGATCAGCTGGAACCTTCAAAGACTGCATCACACCCACAGAAGGGGCAAAAACAGTACAACAATATATGTAGTTATTTAACTAATTTAGTTGAACTTGTGTGATTACATAATTAATTGTTCATGTGGCTGGCCAGATATGAAGCCTGTCACATCAGTCTAAGGCCCAACTTACAAATCTCTGCATTTGTTTTTGTTCTAACTTTATTCTGAAATTCCTGAGTGGAAGCAATGTTTTGTATTTCTGCCGCTTCACAACAAGGGTATACGTGGAGACTTGGCGACACAACCCCCTACCTCTAAACCTTGCCTTGACCCTAACCCAGTTGTTCTTAGACTTTTTCCGTCATGCCCCACTTCGCTGGATGAAATCCTTTCACAGTCCATGTGAAGCGCAGTCTGGGGGTGGGTGGGGGCTGGAGGTTCCCTATTGGTGGTGAAGCGGTAGCGTGATGGCTCTAAGTACACAGCAGACGGTGATGGTGGAGAGTTTCGCTGGTCACTGTGCTAACGTGCCTGTGAACGTTTTCTTGTTCCGCTATGTGAATTAAACTGATGTTCAACGTTTGTTCTGCGTGACTTTTCTCCCAGGTTGTTCACACCCCTCCTGTCATGACCCTACGCCCCGCCAGTGGGGCACGCCCCACAGTTTGAGAAACACTGCCCTAAACCGCAGATTATTTTTAAAAGCATTTCTTTACTTTAAGCCATATGGTTAGCTTATCCTGTGCTTGCCACTATTATGTGCCTTCCATGCTGTCTTCTATTTACAAAAAACTTTCAAAATGACTAATCTTTCTAAGCTTTATCCTCACAACCAGTCATACTTTTACTTTAGTTTGTGTGCAGAAAGCTGTCTGGACAGCATTAAAAAGCGTTTCCTCTCTCATTTCAGCTGCGTTGATGTTGACGAAGACGATGCTCCAGACATTGACATTTATCACTGTCCAAACTGCGAGAAGACCCACGGCAAGTCCACATGTGAGTAGCTGCACCGACTCAAATGAGTGAAGCCGGCTGTGATGTGACTGTTCCACAGTTGTCGGAACAAATGGGATTTGATTGCTGTCACGTGCTGGCTGATTCTTTGTGTTTGCTCTCCAGTGAAAAAGAAAAAGAACTGGAGCAAACATGACACCGGCCAAAGCACAGACATCAAAGCCGTCCAGAACGGCAGTCAGGTCTTCATCAAGGAGCTCCGCAGCAGAACGTTTCCGAGGTAAACACCCCTGAACCCTGGGCCCTCTGCCAGGCCAGTCCACTCAAACGAACATTTAAAAAGCCTTTTTTTCCCTGCAAGATGTTGTTCTGTCACACAACATTACAGCTTCTTTAATGGCTCAGTCCTGGTGCTGAAACCATCAAAGTGCCATGCTAGTTCATGTTATAGTTACAGTAAACCAAGAAAAACAACAGGTCTCCTGTTAACAAGTAACTATTCCAGCCACCACATAGGAACTGACCCAAGTCTCTACTGTCACTCCAACAGCACCACTGACTCATATGTTTCTTTGCCGTTATGAAATTCTCCTTCAGATTTCTATTCAGGATTCTTTGAGTGCCATGTTGCTGTCTTACATGATGTATCTGGTCACACTCCCACTGATTTTTAGAGTGTTTTCTTTTACAGTGTAGAACAAAAGTGAAGACATTCATACTATGAAGTATCCCATGGAATTTTGTAAACTGGAAAGTGTGTACAAATCAGTGTGTGTCATATTTTGAATTCCTCAGAGTAGCCACAGTTGTTTCTTATTCTTCATCTGAGACGTTTTCCTTAGAGCTGTGTTTTTCTCCATTCTCTCTCTTTTAACGGGAGCTCGTCGAAGCCTTCTGCCTCCAGTGCCTCTCAAATCTGGTATCATGGGGCCTGTACAGTCGTCTCATTCTAGCATCAGTGTCTGGTTTTCTGGACTTTTTGACACTAGCTGCAATAACTTAGCAAGCTTCATGAGCGAATCACCTGGTACAGTTTCTGATTAACAATATGAGACGAAGTGGTGGACGTAAAGCCTTCTTTATAATCGAAGTGATCATAGTTAACAAAATGAGATGGCACATAATCGATTGATTTTTAATAAAGAAGTGATTGCTCCTATTATTATTCATCATTAAAGAATACTGTCTTTATTGTTCCATGTTTGAATAACTCCACTAGGGGGCACTGCCTGGTAATATTTCAAAGACCTTCTTGGGGATGTGTTTGCATGCAGCGCAATTAACAATCAGATGTCATTTTGTTTCCTCAGCTCAGGACACATTAAACACGTTCTCTCCTTCTCTGGCTGTGTGTGCTTATCAGTGCCGATGACGTAGTGGTGAAGCTCAGCGGCAGTCAGCTGACCATGGATTACCTGGAGGAGAACGGCTTCAATGAACCGATCCTGGCTCAGAAGAAAGACGGTCTGGGCATATCCATGCCCGCCCCCACCTTCTACATCAGTGATGTGGAGAACTATGTTGGTAAGAACCTCAGCTACCAAACAATACATGAAGATAGCATTAGTCCTTCTACAGCAACCACTGCTTCGAAGCTGTGACATTAATACTTACTTTTACTGTCACAGCTACTATCGATCTTTCTGTCCGTGCACCACCACAGTGATTTTAGCCTTTATTGACATACTGTAGTATGTCCTTTAATTCTAAACTAAAATGTTATCACTAAAGATAGCCATTAGCTCAGGACAAGTACATGCAAGTGCCCATGAAGGACAAGGAAAACACACAAATGAGTACTTGTATAGTACTTAACTTAATCTATCATTATATTATTATTTTTCTTTCTGGAGCCGGGATTGACCATATTTGGACAAGAAGGAGGAGCGCTAAGTTGTCAGTTAATGCTAGCAAGCTGCATCAATAAACTGCTGCGGTGCAATGAATGAACAGGTATCTGCTAACGCGTGCTAAGATAGTGCAGTTTGACTCACAACAACTGAAGCACAAACTTCTCGGACAGCAGGTCAGAGTATTTGTTAGACGCTGCAGCTGTTGGTGCTGTCCGTTCAGTCGTCCTGCTGGAGGTGGCAGCTCACTGCATGAAACACTGTGATTATTATATTATGACAAAATTAAATGTGATTTGGCTTCTGGTTGTTGTATGTTGTTGCATATTAATATTGGAAGAGGTCCATGTTAATATTATTATATGATTATTTAAAACGTGACTTAGCCATAATGTACATTTGCTGTGCTGAGGAAAGTTGCATTTACCAACATTACATCTTTTAAGGGTCTTTTGTTTTTTTCCAAAAGCGTGCAGATCCCCTGACCTGAGAAGTATTTTATTTTCAAGGTAAAGAAATGTGTAATGCTGTCTGCTTTTCAGCAGGGGGCGCACGTGTTCTTCCTGTCCTCTGTGCACGGCTGCAGACATTTTCTGTTAAACAGTTTGCTGTTTAAAGAAAATGTTCAGCCTGTGGGCAGTTAATTTCCTTCAGCTCGTTTTATTGTGTCTTCCTCACCCTCTGTATTTGTCTCAGGTCCCGATGTCCCCGTGGACGTAGTCGATGTCACCAAACAGACCGACAGCGAGATGAAACTCAAAGAGTTTGTCGACTATTACTACAGCACAAACAGAAAGAAAGTGTTAAACGTCATCAACCTGGAGTTCTCTGACACGAGGTACTAGCTCTCTGCCTGACGGCGACGTTTGAAAAATGAGGTTTGACTCCTGAAGATGCCAGCTGGATGGAAAACTCGTGGTGCTAATTTCTTTTTCTGTTTGTCTGGGACAGGATGAACAGCATAGTGGAGAGTCCACAGATTGTGCGGCGGTTATCTTGGGTAGAGAACTACTGGCCTGATGATGCTCTGCTCGGGAAGCCAAAAGTCACCAAATACTGTCTAATCTGTGTTAAAGACAGTTACACAGACTTCCACATTGAGTGCGGTGGCGCCTCTGTCTGGTACCACGTTTTGAAGGTTAGAGAAGTGTGTCGGGATGATGAGAAATCAAAACATATTCTGCGCTGATTGAGTCTTGAAGAGGAAACACGGAATGCATTCCACTCCTTTCCTCGTGTGACGATGATGATGATGGTGATGATTATGATGATGATAATGCCAGAAAATCTGATTACATTTGCAGGGAGAAAAGATCTTCTTCCTCATCAAGCCCACCTCGGCCAACCTGTCTCTGTACGAGCGCTGGAGATCGTCGTCCAATCACAGCGAAATGTTCTTTGCTGACCAGGTGGACAAGTGTTACAAATGCACGCTGAAGCAAGGCCAGACCCTGTTCATCCCATCAGGTCAGAGTTGCACTCTGCTCATGAATCCATAGCACGTGGCTGAGGGCATCAGGTTTCGCCGTTAGCCCGGGACAGACAGTGAATGAGAGAATTTATTCAAATGTGGCGCAGATGTTTGAGACTTCAGGATGAACTGATTAAATTGTGGCTTTCAAAGGTCAGGGTCACTGTGACATTGTTTCTATCCCAATCTATCCCATGCTTATGAAAACAACATCTCATCGAACATCTGGAGGGAATTTCTGAAGGTCAATTGGCTCCGAGGATGAACTGATTTATTATAACAAAATTCCACGTTGTAACAATAAAAAATAATAAAGTGATAATATACCCAAAAGGTCTAATTTAGTATGGTAAGATAATGTTCTTCAAAATGGGTTCTAGCTGTTCTTCAACAGAAACAGAAGGAGACACTGTAAACGTTTCACATTCGCTCAGATATTAAACCGGTGACACTAACCTGTGGCCTAAAATTAGTCTCATTTATTTTGTGCTTATCCAGTCTAAAAGCCACAAAGACAGAGTTCCATGTGGTTAGTCACCAGTTCAAATAAAGTCTTGAGGGAGGTTTCAGAAAACAGATCTTGGTAATACTAGTTAACATGTTACTGCAAATTGTGATGTAAATTCTTGTCAAATAAACTCAGAACGCTGGATTGATGAATGTTCTTGTCATCACCGGTTGATTGTGTTGTCTCACTCGGTCCCCTCAGGTTGGATCAATGCAATACTGACGCCGGTCGACTGCCTGGCGTTCTCTGGACACTTTGTCCACAACCTCAGTGTGGAGATGCAGATGAGGTTTGGACACATGTCTTTTCACACACATTCATGCTTCATGCAGCTTTTAGTGGACTTGGTGGTAATCTGATCTGCCATGCCTCCTGCAGAGAGTCCCGTTACTGGCAAGGTGATTTAATGTGACTCAAAGGCCTCGGCTGATATTGCTCAGTAGTTTCCGATTCCGTTCGCCACCAGATTCCACCAAATCTGTTTATGAATTCTCCTGCTTTGGAAGCACGTTATGAATTCCATTGTTTAGCTGAAACTTTTTTTCTTTTCTGATCTTCCTCAGGGCATATGAAATTGAGAAACGGCTAAAGGTCAAAACTCTCACTCCTTTCCCCAACTTTGAGACGGCGTGCTGGTATGTGGGGCGACACCTCCTCGAGCGATTCAAAGGTGAACTCTCGAGCCAATCCGATGTATTTATAGACTTCATTTTGGCCTCGATGTGTGGTACTTTAACGTAAACCTACATCCTCATTTCACTCGACATTTCTCCAGAGGAATGCATGAATGCGGAGAAAACACAAACACTGTCAGAAATGCCTCTTTTTTTTCTTTTTTTTTTCCCGGGGCTGCACATTCAGCATGTGGCTGCATGTCTGCGGCACAGATGAGGAGCTGGATGCTCTAATATTATTTCAGTCATTAAATCGGTGAATCGCAGAGTTCACAGATGATTAGCTTCAAAAGGTTTGGCCCAGCTAGAATCACTTGCTCCATTACAAGCCTGTGTTTAAACTCCCCTCAGCTGGCGTGGCCCAACTGTTTATGTTTCCAGCATTTTCTGTGTATGTTCATGTGTTAAAACCAGATTGTGATTTTGTGTGGTGCACGCCACCTCCAGACTATAAAGCTTTGTCATTAATTTACCATTATTCTTTTTTAAAAGGCACCTATTATGCTTTTCCTCATTTTCTGTCATAGATAGTATACTGTTCAGTCGTGGATACACATATTGAACATGGCCAAAGCTTCAAATAATGAGGTCAGTGTATTTATAAGTAATCCCTGTGAGCTCAGGCTTCAGACTGCTCTAAATGCTCTGTTTCAGGCAGTTATTTTCTGCTTATATCAAAAATAGGGGACATCCCCAATCTGGTCATCTTAGAAGCCCCACCCACCTATTGTTAAATCCTCTGTTTGCGAGGGGCAGCCAGTCACGGGAAGCTTGGGGTACACAAGTTGCCCTTAAAGGGACAGGCTTGTTTTAGACAGAGGATGAACTGAGGGTCTGCACTAGGCCCAGTGTAAGATAAAGAGGGATTTTATTTTTTGAACTGTGAGCCATGGACAGCTACTCTAGTAGAGTATAATATCCAGAGTGATTTGGGCAGGATGATGTTGGCTTGTACCGTAAGTGCTTTAACATGTCACTTGGCTGTTTTTGGATTAGTCTGCACTGGTGAATTAAGGGAACAGTTTTGTCTAAACACACAGTCACCCCGTTGACAGGAATCCCTCTGCTGTACACCGAGGAGTGCAGTGACTTTGTGTTGTCTCGTTATAACAACACAGACTGAGGTGGCAGCTCATCTGTTCTGATGTTTGTGAAAGGCTTATTCAGTTACATGTCGTAAATCTCAGCAGCACTGGGAATTTACACTGTATGTTGTATCCTTTTTTTTGCGCTAATGGTCCCAACTCCTCAAAGTTCAAAAGTCAACTCAACTCAATGAAAACATTTGCATTTTTTTCTTCTGCAGGTTTACATAAAGCAAATAAGCAACCAGCCCCATACCTGATACACGGTGCCAAAATCATCAATGGAGCCTTTAGAGCTTGGACTAAAAAGCAGGTATGGAGACAACTACATATAAGGCAGAGTGTACCTGTGTCTTGTGGCTGTCTGCTTTCTTAGAAAAGTTTAATTTGCTTTTTTTTTTTGTAACAGGCTCTCCTGGAACATGAAGATGAGCTTCCAGAGAACATGAAACCATCACAACTCATTAAGGATCTTGCCAAAGAGATCAGATTGTCAGAGGTATTTTTATTTTAGTCCAAGATAAAATTTCATAAATGTGGTCATTTTAGACTTTTTTAAAACGAAGGTTTCAATCTGGGTAACACAGTCAAGTGTGTTAGCATTTAGTTGCCTAGCTGTTAGCAAAATGTTAGCATTTGGTTGCTAAAATCTTAGCATGCTAACAATAACTATTGTTCAGAACTTGTTACTAAAAGGTTAGCTCGTCACACACAGTGACATTGTGTTTGCCACTAAATGCTGAAAAGAAAGAATTCGTTTTTATTTTATTTTATTTTGTTATGCCTTAGTTGTGCAATCAGTTAGCTCAGGGGTTAAAGTGGGAGTTGGCAGATAAGGGAACCTTAGGTTCAGATGTAGTGGAGGCTAGTGGTGGGTGGATCGATCCAAATATCAATACTATCGTTGGCATTGATATTGATCAGTACCAGTGTAATGAGATCGATACTTTAGCTTCAGTTTCTCTCCTGTATGCAGCGCTGCGGTTTCATCAAGGATGCGAGCTGACTGTTCAAGTGCCGCTCCTGTCACAGCACAGAGCAGGCACACTTTGCTCCTCCCCTCCGCGCAGTGTTTTGCCATTATACCGTCATGTGACATGTAACATATTTTACTTGGGGGAAAAAAAGGAATTTGTCAGCAGTTTCAAACTCCTGGCCCCACCCCTACTTCCGGCCCGCGATTTGATGTCAAAAATATAAGACAATTTGGCACTTTAAGTTAGTTTTTTGACATTTCGCTTTCCCCTCCAATTAAGAGGAGTTAGAAAAATGTCAAAAAAGCAACTTAAAGGGCCAAATTGTCTTATATTTTCTTACATCAAATCGTGGGCCGCAAGTAAGGAGCGGGGCCGGAAGGGTAAATGTTTTATAATGTTGTGGAGTGATAAAATCCAGAAAATTAGTGAATGAAGGGATATTTTTATTACATCTTTGTATTATACTTTCTGAACACTCTACCTGGAAAAAAAAGTTTTAATTTGTTCTTGAGTGATCATTTTCTACACTTTATTTAAGAAAATAAATCCAGACATCACAATGTATGGGGAAAATTGTTTTGTTACTGTTTTAATGTTTCAAAACAAAAACTTTTATTTTGATAAAGTATTTTCTAATTACCTGTAAACTTTGCCCAATTCTATCCTGATTTTTAACTAATTAATGATACAAAGGAAAAATCACAAAACACTTAAACTTCATGAAAATTCTTCATAATTATTAAAAAGTATCAGTATCGGTATCTGTATTGGTATCAGTATCGGCGATACTGGCCCTATATTTACTTGGTATCGGATCGATATCAAATCTTGCAGTATTGCACACCACTATTTGGGCTATCTACATTCTGCAATATATAAGCCCATTATGGGGCTTTCCCACCTCTAGACAGTATAAAGCTGCAATTTGGCAACTGTTTGGCAATATGATATACTTAAATTGAAATTGATGTCATCTTCTAAGCAAGCCCTGTTAACTTAGCAGCCAAATTGAAAAGCATCTGAGAACTAATATCTGCAATTACTTTGAAGCATTACCTAAATGACCTTTAATTTCAAAGGTCAGCAGAACTTAAAAATTTCATGTAGAAAATATTCAGTCAACTCTGAGACAGACTACATATACATACATATAAGTATTAATTTTGTTCATTAAATGACATTCCCTGAGCAGTTTTTACCTTAGAAAAGAACCTCTCACCTTCCTCTGCTGTCCTCTGTTTTTTACATCACTCGCCAGCGAAGAACTTAAATCATGTTTCTCACAACCCGCAATGTACAAAGTACATGTTCAATATACAATACATATACTTAAAATTTACATGTGTTTTTCTTCCTTGGGAAATACAGCCACCGCACCCTTAGCTAGCAGACAAAATATGTGCCAAACTGTGAACAGTTTGTGTGTCATATATATTGAGGTGTTTGAAAGACTGAATTTGAAATTATCTGCCAATTCAAAAATATTACTGCAGTTATGCTCACTCTTCTGTAGCGCTAGCTTATGCTGATGTACCTCAAACACAACTTTACATCTGAACCATGAACGCGTCACAGAGACTAGATGGGGAAAAAAAGGAAGCGTGCAGAGAGAACAGACACAAAGTTGTTTACAGAATATAAAATATGAATCTCACTACAAAGTGATCAAATTCAGAAGTGCTGTGAATGTTCACTCCAGTTATTAAAGTAAAAAACTTACTATTTAATTCCAGTTTTAGGTTTAATTACCTCAGTGCGGGTTTAATGGCAGGTTACAAAGTCAAAAGCCAACAGTGGTTTCTTCTCCCTACAGAATACAACAAAAGCCATTAAGAGTGAGGCCAGCATTAAGGTACCAGTTGAGGAACCACCGTCCACCCATTCCGAGCCCGAAGAACCCATTTCTCCGGCACGCGCCCCCTCGCCCAGCAGAGAGAAGTCCAGAAAGAAAACCTCAAAACCCCCTAAACCTCCCAAGCCTCCCAAACCCCCAAAGATGCCCAAGCCTCCGAAGGTGCCAAAGGTCAAGGAAGGAGGAAAGAAGAAAGCAAAGACAGCGAAAGAGTCATCGCCACCTCCTAAACCCTCCAGTTTTGCTGCACTGGAGTCCCATGCGAAGGACATCTTGAGTAAAATGGACCAGCCAAAAAAGTCGAAGGTGAGCAGATAGTAATGTTAGCAACTTTTTGTTCTTGCTTTGTGGAATTATGGTTTCTATCTTTAGTTTTCATTTCAGGTTAGCCATTATGTACTTCTTCACTAGAAAGCTTGTCAAATTCAACTAAATACGATCATTTTTTAACTTTTCTGAAAGGAATTATTATACTATGAAATTTTTAAAAAATAATAAAAATGGGGTGCCTGGTATTACAATAAGTGCGAGCTCCACATGGTGGTTGGTCAGTTGACCTGTACAGTGTGAGCAGAAAAGCTTCAGGTGCCGGCTGCAGGCAGCTGTTCAGTATTAGCACATTGTACTAGTTTATTATAACTGGTAAAGTGGCTGCACAGCTTTCAAGGCTTATCCCGCTATAGGCGATTAACAATAACCGATGCACAGGCAAAACAAGCTTGGTTTGTTCATTAAGGGAGTACACGGTGGTCAGCATGGGGTGGCTGTGGCTCAGGAGGTAGAGTGGGTCGCCTACCAATTGGAAGGTTGGTGGATCAGTCCTCAGCTCCTCCTGTCCATGTGTCAGAGTATCCTTGGGCAAGATACTGAACCCCGATTAGCCCCCCAGTCCATCCATCGAGGATGTGTGAATGTTAGATAAAAGTGCATAGGTACACATAAAAGCACTGTGCGAATGTGTGTGTGATTTGATGAATGAGACCTGTGGTAGAAAGTGCTTTAAGTGCTCAAAATTGAGTAGAAAAGCAAATATACAGTACCAATCAAAGGTGTGGACACACTCATCCATTCATATGAATGGGTGAGTGTGTCTGACTGGTACTGTATCAGTATATCAGCATTAAATTCACTTTTTATAGATTATGCAGTTCAGCTAATCCCATTTTCTCAGCTTTCTGCCTTTGTAGGGCAGAGCAGTTACTCTGATTGTTCTGTTAGGAATTATGTCTCTGTAAATGCTTCCATTTTCCAGGCTGTTAAGAATGTCCTGAGCATGTCTGAGAAGGAAATTTCAAAGCAGAACAATGTGGAGAAGTTTGAAATCAGAGAGCAGAATAAAAACAAGACTGAAGCAAAATGGAAGTATAAGGTAAGCTCACTGGAGCTAACGTGATTTTGAAACTGATGGCTGTCATACCTTTTGCTTTGGCCTGCAGCAAGTTTAAAACACGCTGATAGCTTGGTGTTCTTTAGAAAATAAGCTGTGAAGGTTACAAGTTAAGCATCTGAAAAGAAAAAAAATGCAGTTTCACCCAACAATGATGTGAACACTTCACTTCAAAGCAATCAGCCAAAGTAATGATGCGGCCCAAGTCGCACATTTGAGGCCTGCAGCTCATCAGGATTTCTCCAGAAATGTCCACCCTCCCAGAGTTTACCTAATGGAATTACACCATTTCCATATCCAACGCGTTCCATCTAAGTATTTACACATGCCCCCATCTCTTTAAAAAAAGTTTGTTGTATCATTATTGAAGAATAACAGGAGGAAGTTTTTATCGGAAAAAAAGTGTAATTTTGGTGAACGGAAGACATTAGAGTGCTCTAGTTTCTTGGAAAATACAATGCCAAACTGCTGTGGAATGTTTTAAACCCCTCCAAGGACCTCCATCCAACTGCTCCTTTACATCAGGCCAAACATTTACAGATGGTAAAGAGACCCTGTTAGATCTTTACCAAGGTTACTGGAGACCACATCTTCACTTGTGATCACTGTTAATTCGTGAACAGG
This sequence comes from Pterophyllum scalare, assembly GCA_024447675.2. NCBI lineage: Eukaryota > Metazoa > Chordata > Actinopteri > Cichliformes > Cichlidae > Pterophyllum > Pterophyllum scalare. Next base: position 114,825 of record JAMQGT020013132.1, on the reverse strand, counting down.
CCTCTCCGTGTGCTAAGAGCATCAGGCCTCTAAAGCACCTCAGTGTTAATTAAAAAATGGATGGCAGTGTGAAATTTCTGTTTTAGATTCCAGTGCGTAGGAAACAAAAACAGCTGAGGAGCGAATATTTGAAAATGTGAAAATGGATGTTCTTGGATTTCAGTTAATTACACAGTCTGATCAGTGGGAACTTTTATGGCAGTCGTCCTGCATTCCTCTTTGTGGATTTGGTTTAGTGAAAATTGGGTCAGAAAATTTGACCTGTTGGGATTAACATCATGAAATATTCAATCTTTAACAGCAATGTGTTTATTTTAAGAGCTGATGAAACAGTGTCTCTTTTTGGTTTCGATCATTAAGTTTCAGTCAGATAAGTGTAAGAGATACATACCCGTACAGACACACAGAGAGGATGCCAGTACATATAAGGAGCCAGCATGTTCATGTTTATGCTAACTTTTATGATGATGATAATTTATTAATTTACATGAATATGTTCTTAAGCTTAAGTGTGAAAGCATTCGGTTGAGGCCGTATTGTGAAAAACAAAGGATTTTTAATGGTCATTTTATAAATGAAATATTCTGTGTCCTCTTAGCTCTGTTTTTGGTTCATATTTACTTCTTTAAGCAGCAGAAACTCTCCTTAAACTGCAGCCAAGCAGCTAGACTTCAGGGACTAAAAATCAAAACAGTGAGCTAAAAGAGGCTAAGATGCTCCATAGAACTGTTGAAAACTGTCATAACTATCATAAGCCATCTCTTAATCTTTTTTTTTTTTTGCAAAAAAAAAACACAGTAGTATTCTTTTTAATATAGCTTTAAATTAGCATAAAGTATACACTTTCATTAATGTAGTGAACTAGAAATGGTGACACCCTTTAACATAATGCTTATTAATTTACTTATAACCTCCTGTGACATTATTTTCCTTGGAATGTTACAGAATAGTAAACCCGATTCCCTGCTGAAAATGGAGGAGGAATGCAAATTTGACAGAACACTGCTGTCAAGCAATAAAGACAGATTCAGCTTTACTATGTCCCACAGGAAACTGCTGAGGTATGTATGGAATGGCCGTGATTGCCATGTAAATGTTTGACGATAGGTCTTTGAAGAGAAGAACATGTCAGCCTTCTCATGTGGTGTATTATGGTGATTGTAGCTACGTGGCTATCAGCGCCATATCCATTAGAACTAATTCAAGGACTTCTCACTGTGAGTGCCTGGCTGAGCCTCATATCACCCCCTTATTGTCCTGCGGTTTCATTCTCAGCTCCAAGACCCTGAAACCTCAGACCAACTCAAGTGTTTTTGGATCGTTACAAAACCTAAAAGAGGACAAAACCAAGCCAGTGATAGACGAGTATGAGTACGTCTCAGATGAAGGGGAGCTGAAGATTGACGAATTCCCCATCAGACGGAAAAAGAACACCGTTAAGAGAGATCTGTCCTGTGAGTATTTCAGGCTTATTTGGGTAGTGTTTCAGTTTATTTAAATATGGTAACAATTTTCTGAGTGTCAGCTTAACTGTGTATGTATCAAAAATTTACTCAGGGTTAGACTTTAAATTTATATAGTCTTGATCCATGATCTGGTGTTTCCTGGTCTAAATTAAGAGCATATTTGAGTACTTTAAGGCATATTTTAGCTATGTAAAATTATTTTCTTTATACAGATGCAATAAACAGTTTGGCACACAGTAAAACTGTTTGAGGTCTGTTTTTGCCTAACAGCTGGAAAAAAGTTTTGTTTGAGAAATTAAGAACTGTGATAGTATCATATATGGCTAGCTGCCAAAATAAAAACAAAATCACAATGACATGGCTTTCCAAGTTTTTAGACATAAAATAACTGCTTTCAAACTGACATAATTATCAAATTACCAAGGAAAAAAGTAGCATGCATGAATGACACAGCTGTTCAGGTTCTTCATTTAAAGAAACATCCTCTTTTAAACTGATATAAATGTCCTGTAAATTTTTAAGGAACCTGTGATCTGTTGGCATAAGTTACCACGGCCTTTTGCTTAGTCTTATTAGAAGACTAGCCTTAAAATGTTACTAATTCCAGTGTTATGCTGTTGCTCATTGTTACATTTTGTTTTTTCCCCACAGTTTTATCAGACATCAGAGAATCGATCCAGCCAGCCAAAAAACCAAAGTTCCAACCCTTGGTGACTAAGGTATGTATCAGACGACATCACCTACACCAAATGCATGTAGGGTCAGTTATAAGAGGAGGCTTCCTAAGCTGTGGATGGGGGATCTGTAGCATGAATGGAGGAAGAGGAAGACACGGACCAAGACCAGATGCTCTTAAATTTACTAATGAGAGGTCACTGGAAACTTTGATCTGAACTATCTCTGGCTATTGTCATTCCACTTCAGCTCTACTTCCAGCTGAGCTTGACTCTTACACTTCACTCCAACTGCTTTTTCAAAATGTAAATAAATAATGCAAGTCATTTTGACCCGATGAAATATATATAATGAAATTAGTACAAAGATGACATATCAGATGTTGAAACAGATTTTTTTTTTAAATAAAAAAAATGCTACTTTTTAAATTTGATGTCAGCAACATGTTTCAAAAGAGTTCTCCAACAAAAGATTGAAAATGGAAAAACAAATCATCTGCTGGAACATTTTAATGTTAATGTCGATAATTAGTAATATCATCTAATTAACCACACTGGATATAAATAAGTACATACATTTGCCTAACATATGAAAGGTCCCTGGCTTGATCCTAGGAGAAGACACAATACCTGCTGTGACAACCCCTTGAGGAGAAGGGAGAAGCCAAAAGTAGCCTAAATAAGTATCCTAGAGAGCAATGTAAGACTTCTTTCTATGGTACATAATGTAAGTAAACAATTACGAGAATCCAAAATAAACTCTATATCCAAGGGATGAGGCTGAAAACCAATGTTAGATGGCACTATCTTAAAGCCCTTAAGCAGCAAAGCATAAAAAACAATCAGTTAAAACTCCACCATGCAAAGAAAATAATAAAATAAAGCCCAGAAACACCGCCTGCTTCTCGGGGTCTAAGATAGACTGAGGTGGGAAACTGTCAATTCAATTCAATTCAATTCAATTCAATTCAATTTATATAGCACCAAATCACAACAAACAGTCGCCTCAAGGCGCTTTGTATTGTGGGTAAAGACCCTACAATAACACAGAGAAAACCCAACAGTCAAAACGACCCCCTATGAGCAAGCACTCGGTGACAGTGGGAAGGAAAAGCTCCCTTTTAACAGGAAGAAACCTCCAGCAGAACCAGGCTCAGGGAGGGGCAGTCATCTGCTGCGACCGGTTGGGGCTGAGTGGAGAGAGACAGGACAAAAGACATGCTGTGGATGAGAGGTAGAGATTAATAATAATGATTAAATACAGAGTGAAGTATAAACAAGTAAATAAAGGTGAATGAGAAGAAACAGTGCATTATGGGACCCCCCCCCCCAGCAGCCCAAGCCTATAGCAGCATAACTAAGGGGGTGGTTCAGGGTCATCTGATCCAGCCCTAACTATAAGCTTGATCAAAAAGGAAAGTTTTAAGAATTACAGTAGTCCAGCCTAGAAGTAATAAATGCATGGATTAACTTTTCAGCATCAGTCTGAGAAAGGATGTTTCTAATTTTATAAATATTGCGCAAATGTAAAAAAGCCGTCCTACATATTTGTTTAATATGTGCATTGAAGGACATATCCTGGTCAAAATGACTCCAAGATTTCTCACAGTGTTACTGTAGGCCAAAGTAATGCCATCCAGAGTAAGTATCTGGTTTGACACCATGTTTCTAAGATTTGTGGGGCCGAGTACAAGAACGTCAGTTCTGTCATGGTGCTTACTCCGTGTTCTCCGGCCTAAAGAGGAGAGGGAGAATCCAGCTTGTTCTCAGTTTAGATGCCAGCATCTGTGACAATGATATATTCAGGTTTAATAAGCGCACGTGCTGCCATCCAGATGATGTATTGGACTTGTGTATTTTAGCAAGACGATGCAAACCACTTTCTATACGTATTCCAACAGGATGGAACCACTTAAGAAGAGTTAAAGTGGCCGGCTGACAGTCCACACCTGTCCCCTTCTGAAAATGTCATGAATTGCCAAGCAGCTGAAATACTAATTTAAAACTACTGGTGTCAAAGTGTTGTTCAAAGAAAAGGTGACGCAACACAGTGGAAAATACGGGCTTGTCGCAACTTAAAAAACATGTTGCTGGGACTGAGCTAAAATCAAATACAATACAGTGAAAAACTAATTATCAAATTTTTGTTTCAGCATGTGATAAATTGTCACTGTTAACATTAAAATATGGGGTTTAATATTTAACAAGTCATTCTGCTCCTATAACATTTCTGGGAATGAGGTCCATATGGGATTAGCAGGTGGGAAAAAAATGGGCAACTACCCCAGGGATCCAAATCCTGAGGGGCTGCAAGTGCCCCACATTTACTGAGTGTCCTTGTGTGGGGTAATGTTAGCAAAAGTATGTTTGTTTGAGAATGTAGTCGACACCAGAAGAATATGCAGTAACATTGCCTGTTTTTGCATGATTCTAAAAACATTTATGTTAAAGTGAATAACTAAAAAAGGGCGGACAGCTCACTTTTGCTCTGGGGCCTCCTACTGAGACATTCTGGCGGCAGTCGTATGATAAACAATGAGACTGCAGTAAAGAAGCCATTACAAAAAAAGTGAACATGCATATTCTGAAGCCCCATTTTTAACCCAGAAAAGAGGCTGCAAATGTCTCAACTTGGAATCATATTCCTCTTTGCTTTATCTCCACATCCTCCAACAGCAGAGCGTGGACTCCTCAGATGAAGAGACTCTGCACATAGACACAGAGGCCAAGCCTGAGGTCAAAAGTCGCAATTCTAAAGTGAAGAAAAAGAGCGGCAGCGCCGCGGGGATTCTGGACCTGCTGCAGGCCAGCAAGCAAGTGGGTGGGATCGACTACGGCACCAACAGGTAGACCGACCTAACCCCGATGAAGTTCGTTTTTTGCTGCGTTCCCATCAACCCCAAGAGAACTTGGACTTCTAAACTCATTTGAGTTACAGCACATGCACAGCATTAATCTCTAAATGGCTCCCGCTGGGCCCCCTTTTCCTTCAGTAAATGAATTTTAGCTCTCCTTAATGGGCCGAGGCACTGACAAACAAATTGCCTGCTCAGCGGCGACGTAATTGGATGAAAAAGCTGAATTTTACAGCTTCGCACAGAGCTGAAAAATCAGCTAGCGGCTGGAGCAACAGTTTACACCGATTCTGTCAGCAGTTTGTGTTAAGTCAGTGTTTGTTTCATCCTGTGTTAATCTATCAAACGCTGCGTGGCTCCAGGCTCTTCCCTTTGCCTTTTGCTGTTTGGGAGCTCTTGATGGTCTATTTCCACCACACTGAAAGCTACAAATGAGCAATGAAAGAAAGAAGAAAACATTGATGAAATATGTTAATTTCTCACATTGTTGGTGCTTTGAAGAGGCATTGAAGGTTCATTATAGTAGTGTATGATAGTCCCTTTGTTTCTTGAGGCAGCTCGGCAGCTGATAACTTAATAGGTGTGTGAAGGTTTTTTTTTCGGCGCTCTTTCTTAAAGAGGATATTTATTTTTGACAGTTCCAATCTTCCAGATTAGAAACAGTCTCTAATATATTACAGCTGAATAATATATTACAGCTGAATAATATATTACAGCTGAATAATATATTACAGCTGAATAATATATTACAGCTGAATCAGGTTCAAAGCCAGTTCTTTCTTTCTTTCTTTGACCTCTGCCAGCGTGTTGACCACCGTGTAATGGCTGTGTTGTTGTGTATTTCTTATTGACGTACTTACAGTCAGCCACCTGCATCTCCCAGCACACAGGAGGCCATTCAGGGCATGCTGTCCAGTGGCCAACCTGTCGTCTTCAGAGAGCTTGCAGCAGCCATGGAGCAACAGCCAGGCCAAAAACAACGGCCAGGTCAAAGAGCAACTCGCACAGCTCGCAGGCCGGCAAGAAGGCCAGCGGAGGAGGAGGAAACAACAGCAAGCGATCAACTAAACGTCTCCCGAAGAAACCCAGGAAGAGCAGCAGTATTGAGAGTCTGGATTACGACGATGACCAAGATCACATGGACGCGTGTTTCAAGGACTCAGATTATGGTAAGAGACAAAAGCCGACATGATTTTGTTTAGAGAAAAGATCAGGTGCCAAGCGAGAGGCTGCTGAGAGAAGTGGGGCAGCGATGAGTTTTAGTGTCTGCGTGTGAACAACTAGAATTTTGCATTGACACACGGCAGCGATAACACAACGAAGATACTTTGTAGCATTCCTGCCCAGCTGCTGACTGTGTGTGTAGCTGGGCAGAACTACAGGAACCCAAACAGAAAAATGAGATAAAAACATGAACCAGAAATTTAGTGTATGCACTTGGCCAGCTCTCTTTCTGAGTTTAGACCATCAGAGTGATGACGTACTGTAAAGGAAATTGTGTAAACTTCTCACAGACCCGAGTCTTTGGAATACATTCGTTTCAATAAATGTCCCCCAGAAAGCATGTATGTGCGTGCACGTGTGTGGAGAAGGAAGCAGTCACTCTAAAGAAAACAACTTTTAACCAAAAGATAGAAGAACAGCTCATACAAATAGCCTCAGACGCTGCACTGCATTTACTCGAGTCTGCACCCAAATACACCCGCCAAGTTTGAAGGGCACGGGATGAACTGTGGAGAACAGACATAAAGTGATTTTGTTAATTATAAGCAGGATAACTTTAATTATGGTGAAACAATCTTGTAATCAGGACCAGGAATGGAAGTGTACATCAGGATGTTGTGATTGCATCTGTTTGGTGTACTTAATCTTACAAAATGTAAACAAATGTACACTTTAAAATACAAGGTTCACTCAAGCCTTGAACTGGGGCAGGAATTTGGATGCTTAAAAACTGAGACTTTTTTTTTTGTCATAATGCATAAAACATGGCACTGCACAAGAGCCTGAAAATTGCTTTGCATTGACTAACTGTGTGGCTAAGTGGTAAAGTATATTTCGACTTTTTATCTAAGTAAAAAGCCTAATCCTACTTAAGTTTTGGTGCAAAGGTTTGATATTTATAATGAAAATGAAATACAATCTCAATTCCAAAAAAGTTGGGATGCTGTGCAAACTGTAAATAAAAACAGAATGAAATGATTCACTGTAGAATATAGAAATATCAAATATTTAAACTGAGAAAAAGTACCAGTATGAGAAATATATATTAGCCCATTCTGAATTTGATGGCAGTAACACATTAAAAAAAAATGGGACAAGGTGGTGTTTACCACTGTGTAGCATCCACTCTTGTTTAGATATCTGGGAACTGAGGAGAGCAGATACTGAACTTTTGGAAGAGGAAAGTTGATCAGTGATCCTGGGTCTACTTTGTCATGCTTTTAATATCATGATGCACCAAATGTTTTCAACTGGTGAAAGGTCTGGACTGCAGGCAGGCCAGTTCAGCACATGGACTCTTCTAATATGAAGCCATGCTGTTGTAATAGATACAGTATGCAGTTTAGCATTTCCTGAAAACGACGTCATCTGGATGGGAGTGTGCATTGCTCTAAAACTTGTAAATACCTTTCAGCATTGATGATGCCTTTCCAGATGTGCAAGCTGCCAATTCCATGGGCACTAATGCACCCCCATATCATCAGAGATGCAGACTTTTAAATTAAGCGCTGATAACAAGCCAAATGGCCCCTCTCCTCTTTAGTCCGGGGAATGTGTCATCCATGTTTTCCAGAAAGAGTTTCAAATTTTGATTTGTCTGACCTCAAAACAGTTTCCACTTTGCCTCAGTCCATTTTAAATGAACTCTGGACCAGAGAATATGGCAGTGTTCCTGGATCATGTTCTTCTTAGCACAGCAGAGCTTTAACCTGAATTTGTAGATGGCACAGCAAACTCTATTCACAGACCCCGTGCATTTCCATGACAGAATCATCCCTTTTTTTAACACAGTGCTCCCTGAAGGCCCGAAGATGTCGGGCATCCAGTATTCATTTCTTCACATTCTCACCCTTTTGATGAGATTACGTACTATAGATGATGAGATGTTCAAAGTCTTTGCAATTTTACATTCAGGAACATTATTCTGAAATTGTTCCACAATTTGTAGATGCAGTTTTTTTTGTAGACTGTTCAATCTCTGCACATCTTTATTTCTGAGAAACTCTGCTATGGTGCTCTTGCTGGCGCTCTCACTTCAAGTTGGCTCTCACTGCAGTGTCACTTCCTGTTCCTTTGCAGCACACAGTGGTGTTTTGTGTAGCTTAATCTGTGTAGCTCGATTAATTATTAATCTCTAGATAACTTATTTCATAATGTTATCATCACGAACTCTCTGCTTTAACCGCTTTGAGGCAACTGTTTGTTGTGATTTGGTGCAGAGTCACTAACATCGTGGCTTCTTCTTCTGTCCCTTCTTTCCTTCTCTGTGTATCAAATTTTTAGCTCCCCTGCCTCCTTTAGCAGTAATGATACTTGTAATAAATGTAGCCTGTTTGTAGCTTTGGAGGCCAGGTTGAATTGCAGACCCTGGGAAATCCTGTAGCTAGCCAGGCCCCTGTAGTCGGTGTGGAGAAAGTAGCTTAGCCACTGTTAGCTCTCCCTCGGCAGAATGTCCCGAGCAGCCGCGAAACACAAACATAGATTTGTGTAATGACACCCGGTTACGCCAGGCAGAAGTCACTAAAATTAATACTGAATCGGTGTGTAACTTTGCCAAAACAATGTCGGACTCTGTAGTTTTCTCTGGGTCCCTTCTCTGGGTGACATTTTTAGCTGCATGTTCTGCTTGAATTGTTGACTGTCCAAAGTGAGTGGCGTCCAAAAAACGATGTGGGCTTTATTGATAATTGAGAAAGTTTCTGGGGAAAACCTGGTCTTCTTAGGAGAAACAACATCCACCCCACTTTGGATGGAGCAGCTCTCATATCTAGAAATCTGGTCAGATTTCTGGCCAGTCTTATACGCCTCTTTGCACAGCTGTGTCTGCTCCCAGACCACCAAAAAAGCAAACCAAAAAAAACAATTTAAGCTTAAAAATTCACAAAGAAAGAACGGCATCCTCAACTGCACCAAAGAGTAAAACAGTTAAATGTGGATTATTAAACATTAGGTCTCAATCTTCCCTGTTAGTAAATGGTTTAATAATTGATCAAAATATTGATTTATTCTGGTTTACAGAGACCTGGTTACAGCAGGATGAATATGGTAGTTTAAATGACTCAACACCCCCGAGTCACACTGTCAGAATCCTTGAAGCACAGGCCGAGGAGGAGGAAAAGCAGCAATCTTTCACTCCAGCTTATCAATCAATAAGTGACCCAGACAGAGTTTTAATTCATTTGAAACCCTGACTCTAAGCCTTGTACACCCTAACTGGAAAGTTAGGGTGTACAAGAAAAAAGAGGATTCCTTCAACCTTAAGTAATAATGACTTAATAAATTTCTTAACAAATAAATTTTAACTATTAGAGAAAATTTTTTTAAATTTTCTTTTTCTTTCTAAAACAACAACAAGAACAACAACAAAAAATCAAAAGAAAAACAAACAAAAAAAGGAGAAAAAAAGAAGAAAAACAAACAAACAAAAAAAACCCCACCCCCAAACAAATAACAACAGGAACTTGAGGAAAATGCAGTCCAGTCATTAAAATCACTTTTCAAATCACAACATCAATCTATGTAATAGCTGGGTTTACAAAAAACCTGATCTTACAGGTTTAACATAGTCCATCCACTTTGACCATATTCTGTAAAAAGTGTCCCTTTGCACTTTAACAGAGAAAGACAGCTTCTCCAACATATAGATCTCTTTCACTACGTTAATCCAGTCCTCTATCGTTGGATTTGAGCCGTCTCCTTATAAGGGCCTTTTTAGTCGCAGCCAGTAAAATGCACAAAAGCCTTTGATCATTATAGTTCAACTTATCCACCTGTATATTACAGAAAAATATGCTTTCAAAAGTTAAAAGGAAAAAACAGATTAAAAAAAATATTCTGTAAATGTTCATGAATTTGAGACCAATGTTGCTGGATAGCTTGGCAGTCAAAAATATGCAAATGGTTGGCACCATCTCCCCACATCTCCAACAAGTATCCCCAGGTCCCCGATACATTTTCTGGGAACGTGTTATAAAGAATCTTATTATATTTTTCCAACAAAATTCTCACCAAACTTTAGATCTTGTCGTCATCCACGGTATCTTACAGATATTATCCCAACTTTCCTCTTTTTCCCCACTTCATTTTAACATAAGCAGTGCTGTCATTCTTACACCGTAGGATAGCGTTGTACAACTTAGAAATAATTGTAACTGTTCTAGAATTAATTAATAGTATGTTTCCACAAATCCCGAGCTATTTAAATGTACTTTTAGATCCCGATTAAAGTAATTTCTGACCTGTAAATATCTGAAGAAATCATTTGCACATTAATCATATTTTCTTTTCAAAGCCTCAAAGCTTTGAAACACCCCCTTATGAACAAATGAATAATAATTAGTCAGGCCTTTTAAAATCCACTTATTGAATCTATCATCATATTGATTTGGGGTAAAATCTGTATCATAAGCACACCATCTTAAAACTTTAGAGGTGTTTTCTAAACCACAAATTTTAATTGCTTTATTCCAAGCAGATATCATAACTTGTGATTTAGGTTCATCTACCAATTGAATTTTATTCTGCAATTTTGTGTCAGCTATTATAGCTTTAACCGGTATTATTTTAATAGTTGTCCCTTCCCCATCTTTCCATCCCGCAGTGTAATCCAGACAGCACAAACATATTAATTGTCTCTACTGAGCGGCACAATAATATTCTCTTAGACAGGGAAGCCCACAAACCACTTTTTCATACTTTAATTGTAAAGTTTTATATTTAACTCGGGGATTTTCTCCTTTCCAAATGCATTTTGACAATTTTTTATCTCATTCTTCAAATTGTTTTGAGGGTATGGGAACCAATAAGGATTGAAATAAATACAACATTCGGGGAAGAATATTTAATCTAATTGACTCAATCCTGGAATATAGTTTAAAAAAAAAAAGGTATGGCATTACATTGCTGTATATCAGATTTTATAGCTATATTCAAGGGACCATAATTGCCCTCAAACATTTTAGTAACGTCAAGATGTATTACCACCCCTAAATATCTAACACTTTCTGCGTCCCATTTCCATCTATAACAATTCTTAATTTCAGATGGTGGGTTATAATTTAAAGTTAATTGTGTACAATTATTTTCAGTGCTACTGATATTTATCTAGAGTCATTCTCTCCAATTGATCTTTCTAAGATAACTTCAGTAGTTACTTCCTCCAAGCCATCAACGTGTCTATTAAACCCCATTTCTACAAGACTGCTCGTAGAAGTCCTACCATCAGTTCATGCTTCAATTTTAAATATGATCACTCTGTCTTTATTAATGCACTACATACTACAGGTGGCAGTAATAAAACCATTACTTCAAAAGCCATCACTTGTCCCAATTGTCTTAACTAATCATAGCCCAACCTTCCTTTTCTCTCAAAAGTTCTTGAAAGAGTAGTTGTAAAACAGCTAACTGATCATCTGCAGAGGAATTGTTTATTTCAAGAGTTTCAGTCAGGATTCAGAATTCATCACAGTATAGAAACAGTATTAGTGATCTTATCTCTTTTTGTTCTTCTAGACCTCAGTGCAACATTCAATACTGTTGACTATAATTATTTTTAGTACAGATATTAGAGGTATTAAAGTGCACTGTAATGGTTTGAATCATATCTATCAGATAGACTCTAATTTGTTCATATAAATGGGGAGTCTTCTTCGCACAATAATAATTCTGGAATTCCACAGGATTCTGTGCTAGGACCAGTTGTATTTACATTATATATTCGTCCATTAGGCGGCATTATTAGAAGGCATAGCATACATTTTCATTGCTATGCAGATGATACCCAGCTTTATCTATCCATGAAGCCAGATGATACACATCAATTAGTTGAACTGCAGGAATGTCTTAAAGACATAAAGACCTGGATGACCTCTAATTTCCTGCTTCTAAATTCAGATAAAACCGAGGTTATTGTACTCAGCCTTACAAATCTTAGAAACATGGTGTGTAACTAGATACTTACTCTGGATGACATTACCTTGGCCTCCAGTAACACTGTGAGGACTCTTGGAGTCATTTTTGACCAGGATATGTCCTTCAATGCACATATTAAACAAATATGTAGGACTGCTTTCCTGCTTTTGCACAATAGCTCTAAAATTAGAAACATCCTTTCTCAGAGTGATGCTGAAAAACTAGTTCACGCATTTATTACTTCTAGACTGGACTGTTGTAATTCATTATTATCAGTTGTCCTAAAAGCTCCCTGAAAAGCCTCCAGTTGATCCAAAATGCTGCAGCTAGAGTACTGACAGGGACTAGAAAGAGAGAACATATTTCTCCCATATTGGCTTCTCTTCATTGGCTCCCTGTTAAATCCAGAATTGAATTTAAAATCCTTCGTCTCACATGCAAAGTCTTGAATAATCAGGCCCCATCTTATCTTAAAGTCCGGTTGAACCTGGTTAGGACTTGGATGGGAGACAGCCTGGAAAAATCAGGTGCTTTGTCCTGTCTCTCTCCCCCTCCCAGATGACTGCCCCTCCCTGAGCCTGGTTCTGCTGGAGGTTTCTTCCCATTGAAAGGGAGTTTTTCCTTACCACTGTTACCAAGTGCTTGCTCATAGGGGGTAGTTTAATTGTCTAATTGTCGGGCTTTCTCTGTGTTATTATAGGGTCTTTACCTTACAATATAAAGCAACTTGAGGCGACTGCTAAGATTTGGTGTTGTATAAATACAATTTAATTGATTTGAATTGTATTGAATTTTTATACCCAATCATTTTACTGACCTACAGTATTGCCAGTAAAATGTCCTCTACCCTGTCCCAATATGTTCATGCCATCAAATTCAAAATGACCAACTTTATACTTCCTTTGCAGTGTAAAAGTTTACATCTCCACACACAACTGAATAAAATACATTTTGCTGTAGGATTTGATGAAAAGACTAAAACTCATAATTATTACACTGCCTGAAGCACCATCAACCACTTAACTGTAGTGATGATTAATCTCTGTGGGAACCCTTGTCCCTTTATCCCCTGTATAATAACGTGATATGTAATGACAGACACATCTAATTGTGCACTCTTCTCTCACAGTTATAAGATCACAATTATGAAACATGTCTCTATGTTTTTGTACCAATCAGAACAGAGACAGTCGGGTGTTTGTCCCTTCCAGCATGAAGAGAAAATAATGTACACTACACCAGTGAGAGAGAGCACCTAAGCACTGTTGACCTCATTCACATTCAGTGTATGATTCAGCCTGGTGTAATTAGTGAAGGCAAGCACAAGTATAAATGATTAAATGATTGTGTAACCATGTTTATGTCACATTTCATGCAAACAATGACTTTAAGTGCTCATTAGGCATTGTTCTGTATCAAATGGCAACTCTACATGTATTAGAAAATAAATCACACACAAAAAAATTATAGCAACAATATGGCAACACAACATTCAGCTCCTAAGCTCTAATTAGGTACTTATAGTAGGCTAGTTAAGAATGTAAGGATGTAAATAATTTCTAAAAAATTTAATAATAGTTATAATTCTCCAGTGGGTTATTGTAGGCCCAGCTGCTGTCATCTTATCACTACAGTACAAATTTTCAAATAGTGAAAACCACAAATTTAAAGTGAAGTCTTTAGACTTCTTGTTTTAACAGAAATTCCCTTCACTGTCATGTGTGGTAAAGAAAAGCCTCAAATACTGAGGTTTCCCTATTGAACAGCTGCATAACACATGTGTAGCTGTTTCTAAATACAGTATAAATATAAAGTATAATAGTATAAAACATAATTTTTGCATTGTTCAGTCTTAATTTGTATTTATTTTAGTCTTAAACAGGTCTTTAAAAAAAACCCTAATTTAGATTTTTTAAATTGTACAGGAAGCTATTTCTTCATACTTGGGTTTTATTTCTGTTCTCTTAGTGGTTTGATATTATTTTATTTATGCAGATTTTTTTTAATGTGAATTTTCCTGTAAAACATCATTTTTTTAAAAGTTGAATGCAAAGAACAAACTGGTTTATTCGAAAACTAAAAACGGTGCAGATGACCAGAACTCTGTGAGTTCAGCCTAGTGTCAGAGGGTCGAAATTTTTTTGAGCACCCAAATGAGAAAATAATTATCTGCCATGTCTGATCCTCACTGTTGCTAACAGGTGCTTTTAAAAGCAAATTGACCCTTTATGGCTCAGCATGTGGGGCTTAATTTCTCAATTTGGCCTGGAACGTTTCATTAGGAATGCGTGGCGGCGGCTTATGTTTACTTTTTGTGCGTCCTTGTGGGTTTTTTTGCTCCAGTTTGTCTTTTTTTTTTTTCCAGCGAAATGTTTTCCTTGTGAAGCCCATCCAAACACAGCTGTTTGGAGCCTCCCAGCTTGTTAATAAGCCATTAACGCGAGTTCCAAACTGTTATTTTACAAGCTTTTTGAACTCCTAATTAGTCCAATTAGTTGTTCGTAGCACGAACATTCTCGCTCTGAAATCCTGAAGCTTCTTCCACACACTGGCACTCTGCTCTACTTTTATAAACAGGTCATTTTTTATCTTGATCATCCAATTATCAGATATTAAAAGGTCTAGATTGGAATGGCTGCACTGTTAACCGGCAGTCAACAGCTGCTTCACAGCTGCACCTCATGCTGACACCTCCTCCTTTTTACAGAAAACAGAAGTAATTGCAGCATTTCTTTGAATCCTCTCAGCAATGAGCTAACATGCATGACATGCGAGTAATCTGTTCCATGTTTTGATTTTAGTTTACCCCTCACTGGAGTCCGAAGAGGATAATCCTGTTTTCAAATCCAGATCAAAGAAACGGAAAAGCAGCGATGACACTCCATACAGCCCCACAGGTGAGCACTGGCATTGTTTAAGAATCATCTAGACTTCAGATTTTTATGAAAGAAATGTGTTCTAAACCCCAATGTGGATGTCACGGCAGCCCGCGTAGGACCATCAGTTCCCCGACAGGAACGGCCAGCCAGAGATGGAGCCCGAGTGGCGTCCATAGAAACGGGCCTGGCTGCAGCTGCAGCAAAGCTGTCCCATCAGGTAATTTACTGACCGGTATTCTTATGCAAGAACGGTAAGTTATTCTGATCATTTTTACTCAAGCAAAAAAATGATGTGTCCACAGGAGGAACAACAGAAAACCAAGAAGAAGAAGAAAAGCACCAAAAAGAAGGCACTAGTAATGGAGGAGCCCCCGAAAATCTCTCAGGACAGTAGCTCGCCAGAGCACAATCTGGACTCCCAGGACGGCAGCCTGACAGACCATGAGTTCAATACTGGAACGGTCAAGTCACCGGGAGGGCCGCAGCCCATGGCACCGGGGGTGTTCCTCAGCCAGAGACGGCCATCCATGTCCTCTCCCAACAGCACCAATTCCACAAGCACCAACAGCAGCGGCATGACGAAGGGTGACCGCGTGGGCTCAGCAGATGCCAAAGGTGAGCGCTCCCATCAGAGCAACTCTGAGCATTTGTTCATCATACAGAGACGGGAATAAAGAAATGCTATCTGAAACAGAACTTTTAAGATCACAGAGAATACTTGTAAATGTATCGACTTCATTATTTGAAACTTGGAAATGCGTATTATACGCACCCACCAATGTAACAGTTTGTTTATGAGAGAAAAAAAAAAGGCAAAGCATTAAAGGTTCCCTTCAACCACAGCCACACAGAGCAACTGCGACTATTTGTTCATTAGAAAATTTAAAATCCTACATGTTAAGGCTTTAAAGCTTTGGTTTCACTTCCGGTGAATAAATTTGAATCGTTTGCCTTCTGAACACAGATTCTTGTAGCAGCTCAGTAATGGAGCAGTAATGAATGAATATCTAATGGGTTTTAAATTGAGCCGTTTTTCACGGAAACAAATGCTTTCCATCTTGCCAAATAAAAGTTCTTTCCAGGATTTTTTTTTTTTACTTTCAGAAATTCATGAACATGACTAAAGCTTCATCCGGACTAGTAATCAATAATAATTAGCAAATAACAGTTTGGTTTGGCGGCGGCTGCTCTTTGAGCATGCAAAGTGAACAATATTGTAATGAGAGACAGTTGTGTGAACTGTTGTGAACTGCAAATGATGGATACTTAATGGGGATGACTCCCTCCTCCAGGAAATGCATCTCACTTAAAGGTTTTCTAGGGATGGTGTTAGGTCTGTACTAGTTGATGCATTGCCTTTTTAATTTACATTATGATCTTACTGTCAGAAACAAAATGACATTTAGTTACACCAGACATTTTATTTTAAGGAATTTGAAATCATCTAAGTTTTTGCCCTCTACTGGCAACAACACAACATGCTATAGTTGTGCATTAACTTGAAAGAGCTCCATGTCCAGAGAACTGTTGTACTATAATAATGATACCCACAGACGTTAAGGGAACTAGTTAGCATTCTGTTGCTCACTCCTTTTGCAAGGAAGCATTGGCACCTTAACAGTGATAATACATACATGGCTATGCTGCACTGTTAAGGTGCACCATGTACTGTGTTTTATATATCTTGTACAAGAAACAAGAAGCCAGTGTATGTGTTGTTTGCCTGAATATTATTATAGTGATAGCAAAGTTGACCAGTGACTGATGTTAAGTCGCAGCTAGCTGGCTAAAATCGATACAGTGTCACATTATACATGAGTCACTATCATGCAACACTTGAGCCGGTAAAATGGAATTCAATCTCAGACAAGCACTCGTTAGCAATAACATCAGAAAGCCAGATATGCTTGACCGTAACTTAGCTGTGCTGTACAAATCTGATGATAGTTTGTAATGTTAGCCGATAAACAAATTTGAAAAGGGACAGCCAAGTTACCTGATGACTCAGCCAATCATAACCACTCATGACAGTTTGTCAGCAGTAGCAGGCGCACTAGCTTTAGCTAACTTTAGCCAGAAAAAAGAAAGCTCAAGACCTGTTTTATCCCAAAACCCTAACAATCCCACTGTGAAATCAAAATCCCGGTTGTTGCTGATTTTTATGCCGATGATCAAATTCCTATTCAGCCAAACAGGCTTTTAGAGAGGTATCCACCATAGCAGCTAGCTGGATAATCTTAGTTTGCATGCTGCCTAATGTTATCACAAGCAAAGCAGTAATATTACAAATACATTACAAACACATCTCTAAGCTTTCTTTGCACGGTATTCAGGAGTCCTGGGTAGGCCCTTCCTTAATTCTTTCTGTTCTAGATTCAACAGTGTGCTGGAAAGATACCTGCAGCCTGGGCCACTGATACAAGGCAGGGTGGATCTGTGCTTTCACGTTGTTTTTCATGCTGCAGTTCTGACACTCCCATGTTGCAGCAGAAATTGAGACTCATCAGGCCAGGAAGTATTTTTATTGCCCAATTTGAAGTGTAGCCTCAGTTGCCTGTTCTTAGGTGGTCTCCTGCTGCTGTAACCCATCTGTTTTCAAGATTTGATATGATGTGTGTTCAGAGATGCTCTTCTGCATACCTTGGCTGTAAGGAGTGGTCATTTGAGTTACTGTTGCCTGCCTGTCAGCTCAAAGCAGTCCGGCCGTTCTCACCTTTCCTCTGGTGTCAGCGAGGCATTTTCACCCTGAGAACTGCAGCTTACTGAATATTTTCACTTATTCAAGTTGGTATGAGTAATGTTTTTATAAGTGGGTCTTTACAGGAGCGTGCCAGTTACAAAATAGTTTTTTTCTAATAGCTGTCAGTTCATTTATTACTTCATGGGCAAGTAGCGTAGCAATGCTCCAGCATAAAGACAGGGAAGAACAAGGCTACTAGCTAGCAAATGTTGGTGTAAACCGGGCATGTTTCAGTTTAGTTCAATTCAGTTTTATTTATATAGGGCGAAATCACAACACACAGTCGCCTCAGGGTGCTTTATATTATAAGGACACATTATTTTTGTTCCATTATGGGAAAAAGAAATAAGTTCTAAGCTGGCTTGGCATCCTGTCTTACCTCCTGTTTTTTCCTGTTCTTCCCACAGCTAAGCGGCTAAAGAAAGGCATGGCGACAGCCAAACAGAGACTTGGAAAGATTTTAAAGATCCATCGAAATGGAAAGCTCCTTCTGTAGCATGCAGTGGACTGACATAGGACTGGGAATTCAGGAGCTGGGTCCCATCCCAATCTCACCCCCCTGTTCACTGATTAAAGCCAACGACGTGGAAAATAGAAAAAAGACTGAAACAAGCTGGGAGAAGAAGAAAATCATGCATTTTTCAATTTCTAAGAAGAACATCACTCAAATAGGTTTTTGCCTCTACTTATACTTTATAACTTTCAGATATTAAAGTGTACAGAACCTACTATAAATATTTTTTAAGAGAACATGTCTCATTTTACTACAGCTGTGAGTTTATCAGGGGTTGCTAAAACATGAAGTAGAATTACATTGCAGTCATTCCAAGATTTGTGAAAGTATCCCTTGCATGTATTCAGTTGCATGTGCGCTTGGGTCAGGTTTGTTTTTTTTTTTAATTCTTTTTGAGGGGTGGGGGTTAATTCCTACTAAATGGATGCAGCTTATCATTACCGCACTCAAACGGGAAAAAAATCACCTCCTCCCTTCCCGAAAATTCCTGTGATCAAAATCAATTTGCGTGTTTATGTCTTTACGTTAGCACTCGCAGAGCACTATCAGCGGGTACCGTCATTCATTCGCGCCGAGCTGCGGATCGGAAACGAGGAGCGACTATAAAGCACAAAAAGCAAATCGCAGGCAGCGCTGTCCGGATGTTTCCCAAAAAGTCAAACCCGGATGGGTGGAGGATCGTCCACAGGATTTCTGACACTACATGAGATCTGCGGCTAATGATAAGCCTCATCCGTGTCCTGTCTGCAGTTACATGGGGATACTTTCTCTCTTCTTTTGCTTTCCCAGGCAGCACCGACAACATAGGCTCATCTCTGCATTTTTACAGCTTCACACATCACAGTATATAGAATGTAGCTTGTACATAGGCCTTTTAAATTACTACTTTTTGTATCCTTTCCCCTTAAGGCTTCATTCAGCATTTTTACCGGTTTTGCTAATAAGAAGAAATGAATAAAAGTATATATATGGATATACACTATAGTCCTAATTTTTAATTTTTATTTGTATTTTTTTTAATAACAGAGATTCACTTTTATTATTATGTTGTCATTAGATTTAAAAGGTGTTGCCTGGAAAACAACTGAAGACACAATGCATTTTATTGTCATATGGCCTTACATACACAAAGCTAATTGTATTGTGATTCTGTCTGAACGAGAGACGAAGCTTTGAGGGAAAAATTACATAAAAGGAAAAAAAAAGAAGCAACACCTAAAGTTTCTATGACCAGCCTCTTGTTGGAGTTCTAGTATCCTGAAGGGTTTCGGAGTTATTTTACTAGCACCTTGTGAAGTGTTTATGTGTCAGTGATGTAATTTATTAATGTTTGTAGCTTTTTTATACTTGTATAATTCTAAAGAGGTTTTTTTGTTTTTGTTTTTGAATATTTCATCAAGTTGTGAAATTACCCTTTACTTTTTCGTTTTTTTTGTTTTGTTTTCTTTTTTATAGATGTGTGTGTATTGGGGGGGCATCATTTGACACACTAGAATCCACGTTAGCAAACCTTTTTGTTTGTTTTTTAATCTCCATCATGTCTCCAACCATTTCCAATGTGACATAATTATTATTACTATTGTTAATACTAGAGTTCAGAGCAGCTGCGTCCACGCCTCCATCATCACACCGTTGTTTTCGTTCCCTTTTGTTTCGGTCGGGACATTTTGAGCATGGGCTCAGTGTGCGCTCCTCTTGAGCAGCGGTGTTTCGCGTCATTTCAGAAACGCTCTGATCAAACTGTCTGCGAGGACATTTTTCAGGTTTTTATTTTGTACAATACGTGTGTTGCTTTGTTGTGGTTTATTTTTGTATGTCCAACCTATTAAATGCATCCACTGTGCCAGGACAGTGAATGATACCTGTTGTAGCTGTCTTCCCTTACTGTTCTTCACAGTACTAAGTATTTACAATCATTTTTGACCTGAAATATATTTTTCTGTATTTAGACAATTCTGTTTGAGGTCATAGCTCACTTTTCTAAGACATGGAGAAATGGCAAACTCAACTCCGAGGAACAAACATATTGTTGTTGAATGATATGATTGTCCGCCTTGTTTACTTTTGCAATACAGTTACTGTGGAAAACCTACTTTGTAATGTGTTCCTGTCCCACCTGCGCTGTGACAGTTTGTGTGGTGACCGCCAAACGCGCTTTCTTTTTGGGCTCCTGCTTGACATTGTCCCGCTTTAAAGGCAAATCCAGCACCGCTCGGATCACGAAGCAGTTTTTAGCAGCTCCTGGACTCCTCCCACAGCTTTAGCCAAGTCTTTAATTAAAACCAAGCCAAAGTCAACACCATTAAAACTGGATTAACGCAAAAAAAAAAAAAAGTGCTCCCGAGCAGTCCGACTCTTTTTACTGTCCGGAGCAGGTGTGGCTGTGGTTACATTTACTGCGCGCAAGAGGTGAAGACACAAGGTGTGCTCAGTGGAGAGAGCTACATCAAAGTGTTTACTTTTCCTGCCTCACAAGGTCCGACTTTGTTCTTAACTCTGTAGTCGGATGGCCGGCCTCAAGGGTGGGAAAATATTAAGCAACAGCGAATCTGCGCCACTAGATGGAGTCAAAAAACGCCTGAGTATAGAATGGGCAGAAATACAAGAGGAAGTTGTGGCAGTTTGATTTCTTTAATCAGCAGAGAGGCGATTAGTAAAAATAGTTACATTAATTATTCCTCAAAGTAGGGGTGATAACTATGATAACCATGTATTGACAATAACTTTGATATTTAAAAATCAAATCCACATATAATAATAATAGCATACATAATTGTGTAATTTTTAAAAAATATACTTTTGTATTTTGCCAGTTATACTTACACGCTTTCTCTCCCCCTTCATGTATTTTCTGTTCAATTAATTTGCCCCTAAAAAAGAACACACAGTAAACAACATTTCTAGATTAATCTGAATGATAGGATTATTAATATTATTGCAGCAATACTATCCTGGTGATGTTTTTAACCACAACTACAGAAATCTGAAAGTCTTAAAAGCATCAAAATAAAAGCATGCGTACTGCATTGCAACGTGTTTTAGAATGAACTTACTGCAGTTTCTGTAGGTGGTACTGCATACTGGATATTTAGTGAGACGTTAGTACATTTGTTCCCAACATTGATATCAGACCCTCCAGAAGGTAGTGGGATGGTTAATGGTCTTTGATTATCACACTCATTTAAAGGAAGCCAGATCACAAGTTTACAGGGAGCGTCACTTTTTAAGTGAAGTTACAATTCAGGAACAAATAAGTCGAGCTCCTGTTGTGGAAGAAGCGGAGAGAAACAGAAAAAGTAAACATGGAGTTTTTGGATTTATCATTTTTATATTTAAAGTGGGTTTTTTTTGTTTGTTTATTTTAGTTTGTTTTCAGCTGCTGATTGATTAAAAAGAGATCATAGTTTGAGTTGAAAAACACTCTTGCGCAACATTAATATGTATTTTTTTTTAAAAAACTTTCTGGGTTTGCTTTCTGGCAGAAAGCCCTGAAGGCAGCCATCTCCCATGCACGGCCTTTTTTCCCCTCCGGCTGTGACGTCAGAAAAATCATGATTGGCCAGTTGCAGTGATGGACCTGAAACAGCAGGAACGACACAAACACTGACATGTGAGATCTGACATGTGATTTGATCAGTGTATTTAATCCTATTATTTAATGTAAATTTCTGCAGTCAAACAGAAAAGTAGTTAGTAACTAAAACAGTCTGTGTCTCAGTGTCATCTGAAGGCTTTAATATTCCAGGTTTCACAGCAGCAGATCCTATCTTGGATTCATTAACTTATAAATATGCTTGAGATGCATTTCTTTTGCCGCATCCTGTTATGCATTAATTTGTGTTAAGCTCTCTGCGTGGTCAACATTTCTGGCACTTAGTTTCATTTATTTTGGGCGCTGGCGGCGAAAAAGTAGCTTAGAAATGAGAAAACAGGTGCAGCTTTACATTTTAAGCTTTTGAAAACAGAAAGCAAATTATTGTGTACACTATGTGCAGAATGAATGCTACAGTAAAGATTCTGCACCACACTGCAAACAGAGGGACTTGAACATGAATGAGGACATCATAAGAAAATGAACCAGCACATTTAAAACAAGCATCTCCAACAAAAATAAGTCGACGAGCTCTTCATTTGCGTAATTAAACACTGATTATAGTAATGGGGAAGTTGGGCCTTCGTTCATTGTGTCGGTTCGTTTTAACCCTGGACTAATGGCACATCTGGACATAATTGATTTCATGAAAATAAAACCTGCAGTGATCTTCATGGGAATCTGCATTTCCCGACGCTGATGTTTTATTTAATTTGTCCATCAGATTTGTATCTGTGTGTGTGTGTGTGTGTGTGTGTGTGAGAGAGAGAGAGAGAGAGAGAGAGGTCTGGGGGTACAGCGCAGCAGGGCGGCTGTTAAAGGTCATGACCCCGTTTCCACCCTGGTTAGCATCAAAGTGAGTTGTTATTGTTAGCTAATTGTTAACACAAAAATGCCAAAGTGCCCTGACAAATGAAAGCATCTCACACACAGTTTGTCCACTCAGGATCTTTTTTTTGCACACTGACAAGACGGGAGGAGCAGAAACGGCTGCACAGCTCGCTGATTACAGGCTCCTTTCAGGGAAAGAGCTTTAAATCTGGCAGAAACTACATAAAGTTTAAATAAACGGTGGCATTTATTATTATGATTTTAGGGCTATTGTTTACCTGTATCGATTATTTGCACAAAACTGAGTGTACCAAGTTAATTTAATGGAAATAGAAGTATTAAGTTATTATGTAGCCATTTTTATGTACATCTCATAGCAAAAAAAATCATATTTTCTGAAAGCAATTCAGTTTCAAGAAATGCAGCGAAGTATCAGAAAAAGCCGGTTTTATAAAGCCCTGAGAACAAGTTAAATCAGACTTCTCTCCCTGAACGCCTTCTCCTTGCTTGTTTCTTTGCTAAAGTCTGTCTCCTCCAAAGGGCAAGTGGGATCACAATTTAAATGTCAGTGTATTAAAAACAATACCTGCAGAGTGTTACAGTCTAACTGCTCTCATGGCTGTGCCGTGGCGCCTTAGCGATCACAGATGTGAATGAGCTGCCGTCGACCGCTTTGAAAACCATCTCGGTCCTGTACGGAAGTCCCAGTTGGTCAAGACAAACGTGCCAGATGTAAGAGATGTGTTCATTACGCAGGAATGTCAGGTTAAGTTTGGTCTTTGTGTGGCCGTGCAGTGGTGCAAGATCACCCCCCAAACTCCACCACGACCACACTTTTCCTCTTGCCTTTTATTCATTCCTTTCTTCCCAGTTATTGCTAATGACAGTCCCAGCCTGTCATTAGCAGATTGGTAAAGCTACAGAGCCTATTCTTGTGATGAGAAGTGGCAGACTCAACGCGGGCAATTTTCCGCAGTTGTTTGGAGCTGCTTCCCTCTGCGTGGATTAACTGCTCTGTCAGCCGGCAGGAACTCCTCTGCTGGCAGGAAGCTTAGAGGTGCAGAGAGACGTCTGGCTTCTGCCGACACCCAGACACACAAAGATAGACACTTTTTTGTGTGTGTGTGTGTGTGTGTGTGCGTTTTCTGAGCTGTTTCCTACAAAAAATAAATAAATAAAAATTCTGTCACGTTACCCTTGACACACAGATCCCGTGGGTAGGAAGCAAAATTAAGTCCAGGACTAATATCAGCAAATGAATTGGCAAAATAAAGTCCATGATAAATGTTAAGACATGGATTTTAGTTTTGATTTGTCGTTTGACTGTGTGCTAACTTCATGTACAGTTTAATTTACTTGTATTCATATAGCATCACAACAAGAATTGTCTCAAGGCCCTTCATGTTATGAGGTAAAAACTCTATCAACCCCAATAGACCCCTATCAACAAGCAGTTGGTGATGGTGGGGAGGACGAACTGCCTTTGAACAGGAAGAGACTTCAACAAAATCAGGCTGAGGGATAGGCAGAGCTATCTGTCGCAACTGGTTTGGGGATGCGGGGAAAGAGAAGAGAAAAAGGAGAGCATAGGGAGGCAAGGACAAAACACACACTTAGGCGGAGAGAAGACAACAGGTAACAGCTTGCAGTAGTGGCATACCAACAAAGAGGTGAGTGGATCATGGGAGGCTCCCCAGCAGCCCGAGTCTATTGCGGCATAACTAACCTCTCTCCTGTCTGTCTCCTGACGCAAACTAAAGAAAACACTGGAGGGGAGCCTGACAGCTCTGACACCCATTCGACTTTTGGAAACACCAGGAACCACAAGTAAGACAATTAATTCCCAACTATCAGTGTCATGGTAACTGTGGCTTCATAATAACCGTGATATTTCAAGATGTGTCATCAGTGTCAAGAATGCATACCTGCAGTGCTTAACACGTGTATTAGACCACCAATGTAAGGTTTATGCCACAGCTGTCCTAAATTAACTGCACTGGTAATTATAAAATAAATATTAAAATAAATATTATTATTATAAATAAATAAATTTATATTGTAAATAAATAAAATACTATTACAGGCTCCAGACTTGGAGAAAAGGGGGGCTATCCTTTCACTGTTTTAGTCCCAGTGCTGCGGAGTGAACGTCCTCTTATTAGATAAGCTCAATCAATTAAAAACCTAAAACTTTCAAAAACCCACCCATATAGCTCAGCTTTTGACATGACATTTTATAAAGTCTTAATGTTTTACTGTTGCCCTGTTTTATTAATCTCTTTCATTTTGATGTCTTATTTTTCTCTGATATTTTTATTTCCTTTGTTGTTGACTGTTGTAACCTGTGATTTTATTGTGGATTTTGGATATGCACAATGGAATTTGAAGGAAAAGTCATTCTTTACAAGAAACATCTGTGACAATAGGCACAAACCACACAGCTTTTGTAACTTGTAGCATGTCAGATTGGTTAGAACCCACAGATTTAATCAATCGATGAGATTGTGTGTTTTTTTATTATGTCAAAAAGTATTTCGATCTATCTGAAAAGGAAGCAGAAACTAAAGCCGCCACACAAATAAAACTGTAGAGTTAAAGAACAGGAAAACATCAACGTTCTCAAGCAAAGTATGTCAGACCTGCCTGAGTACTGAATACTTAGTTACTTTCCATCACTGATTATGGCAGTGTGTGTTGGATTCAGCACCCTGCTGCTCCAACAAGTGTACACAAGGCTCATATTGTAAAAGTCTCCTCCTGCAGTTACGGACCGAGAGGAAGCTGAAACTTATAAAGCGTTGTCAAACAGAACAGCGTCGCCTCAGCAGCGAGTGAATGTCCGACAGCTTGGGAAGCGCATGCAAATACTGCCCAGTTTCAAGACAAACACTCACTTTTACGGCAGCGTGTTTCCTTAACCTTTGGCAGGCTTGAGATGTTGGAACTGGAAAACAACACGTCATCACTAATTTTTGTTGCCCATCAAGGAAACGACTGTCACAAGTGAAGCAAGAGCCCACCCGAATGAGAGCATTATTAATGTGAACATGATCATCAGCCATGGAAAAGCTGCTTTATTCACTAAGTGGTCGCAGTGCCTATCAGCAGCAGTCACAGTAAGACATGACACTTTTGGTTTTCCCTCAATCAGTCCCACACTAAAGAATATTATACACTAACATACTGAGACACACTCATGCGTGAGACATGATTAAAAACACAACCGTGCAAATATATAATGCAGACGTGTAATATTTCCATGAAAAACACCAGGGTCTAACTGCAGGTGCTTCTCTTTTGATGCTGAATTTATGTGATGTTGGCAGAAAGGGAAAATAGTTCTTGCATTCATACATTATTCAGAGTCTGTTTCCCTTCAGCTGCAACAACTGACTTGAGTCTGAAACTCCAGTTCCAGGACCAAACTCGCAAGATTGATGGCCACTAGATGCTGGCTCACTAAAATAAATAAATACAATAAAATAAATACATTTATTAATGAGTATATGGTGTCTGTGTGTGGTTGGGTGACTTGTTCAAATAGACTGGCAGTAAAAAAAAAATCTTATTGAAAAAAAAGAAAAAATCCTTTGATGTTACTCATTTTCAGTGGTCATTTTTATTGAAATCCTTCAGTCTGCAGAGAGTCCAGTGAAAAACTTTCTTTTTCATATTTCCTTCTGAAGGATAATTTAATCTTTCTAAATTATACATGTAAGGATTCTAAGTAGTAAGTAGTATAAACTTCTGTTTCTCACAGAGTCTCTAATCTCCAATAATCTAGAATGCCTCAGGAAAATTCCTCATTGCTTTTTGTTGAGGGAACTGAGGTGATGCTAATGGTGACCCAAAAATATACCTGCAGGGCTCCGCGTCTCAGTAGCTGCTTTAATAAGCTGCTGAAACAGCCACAGCTAGCCGTAGCTAAAGCTTTAATTAGTTAATGTATTTTTACTAAATTGTTGTGTAATTCTGTTATAACCACATTCGCAACTTTGTCTGGGTTTCATGAAGGAAATGGGAAGAGGAAAACTTGGATCCGGGGTTCTCAGGTGCACAGCGACCTGAGGGGCAGAAGGTTGCGGGAGCACAGAAGCTCAACCCTTAACTCGAATTAAACTGAACTAGTATTTCCAAATGCATGAAATGAAAGTTGTTTTCTTCTGAGTTGAGGCTATTGACGAAATCACGAAAGAAAACGTCTTTGGAACTGAAGCAGAAACAGCACGTGCATGCTCCATTTTTCTTGTTGTCGCCACATATTTTGTAATCCAAATTTTGATAGCTGCAGCACATTTACGTCTTTCCACAGGACCACAGTTAAATGCCGCTTTCCTTTCCTTTCCTTCTCTAATTAAAAAACCTCCTGCACATTTTTCATTGCACGTTATTTGTATCCAACTCCAAAATCAGGACATGTAGCAGCACACGATAAATAATGCAAATTGCTTTGTGTGCGTGGGTCGGGGTGGGGGGAGGTTTTACATTATGGCTGCACCTTGGCCTCGCACTTTGGGATAGATCTCTGTAAAAGGCCACATGCGACATATTTAGCTTTGTAATGCACAAATGCAAACATGTTAGCATAGCCGAACAGTTATTTTTAGGGGATTTTTCTTCACTGGAACCTGTCAAGGATAGTTGTTATCATAATTTTGTTGTAGTTTTAGGAGGTAGTGAGGAAATTACAGATATATTACTATACAGAAAAAAACAGTACACAAATGATTAAAGAACGCATATCTTTTAAATGAACCTCAATCTGCTGCCATTACATTTGCTGTTTGTGGTCTATATGCTCCTCTTCTCTGTCTTCTCTCTCCTCTCACCCCCCAACTGGTGCCAGCAGATATTTGCCCCTGCTCTTAAAAAGGAGTTCTTCCTCCCCACAGTCGCCAAGTGTTTGCTCATGGGGGACGGTCTAATTGTTGGGGTTTTCTCTCTAATATTTACCTAAAAATGTGAAGTGGCTTCAGACAGCTATTAATGATCTGTTGACATTTCATTCATTTGGATTTCCCGATGCTCTGTTCCTGCTGTCTTAATATCACATTAAAAAAATGCAGCTTATTTTGTGTTTTTAGTAGAAAACTGAGAAAAATGAAGACCTTAAATAATATTATTAAACTATAAATTCTAGCATAAGCAATGGCAGTAGTTGTGAGAATGATATGTTTAAGTGACACTGCTGTTGCTGTTTGAGTGGCTCTGATTTCATTGTGGCTGATGTGGAGTTAAATATCACTCGGCTGACAGTGGGAGCCTCCTAAGTACAAATACTCTGTTTACATGCAGTAGAATGGGAGGGAAATTGCTTTTGAAAGTGCTCTTTAAGATTATGGTTTTGTTGCTGCGGATAAGCCCAATGTTTACCAAAGTATTTTAAGGAAACTCAAAGCTGCGCCACGCATCAACAAGTGTCTTAAACGGCTGCACAAAGGCCCGGTTTTTAGGCCAACTGAAGCAAATGTTCACCTAATCCCTCCAGACAGGCTCCTGAGACTGGCCCCCAGATTCTTTAACAAGGTGCTGAAGTCACTTAAGCACTGAGCAAACAAACAAACAATCCAAATCAGTCACTGCAGTTCCTGGACGAGTTTCTCAAAACAACACGCACACACACACACACACACACACACACACTGTGCGCACCAGCGGTGGATCCGAAGCCGCCATTCGGTCATCTGTGTGTAATTATTCGTCATTCTAGATGGGAATTTCAGTGTGGTGCTGGTGAAGCAGCTTTATCCTACTTTGAAACAAGTGGGGTTTATTTTCGAGCCTCTGCTTTTTCTCTACGGTCAGATTGCCCGAAGAGATTGGCTTTCTCCCGGCTGTGTAACAGATACCATCTAAACCATTAGGGCTCATTCATTGCCATGTGCCACTCTGCAGCTCAGGTTCCTGCGACCCCGAGGTCAAGCGACTGAGAGCTCCCTGACCTCCAGCACTTCCTCTGAATATTAACAGGGTAGTTATGTAGTCAGAAGTCCTGATATAGAACATTGGTTCATTTAGATAATAGCCAATCAGGCAGAGCGGCGAGGAGTGCAGTGATCTCCTCAGGATGGCTGGGCCTTTATGTGGCTTACTGAGGGCATAATGACAGCAAACAGAGGAAGCATAGGCCTCTCTGGCTGAAATTATGTGGTCACATGCCTGCTGGCTGTAATGCTTTCCTTTAGACCAGCTAAACGGGGGACAAATCCAGCCAGGCTCTATTATGAAGATGAATGCTGTGCAGTTATCCTGCAGACACTGGGCTGAGAGGGGAGAGGAGTTAGAAGGCCACCAGAGTTTAAGAGGCATTCACCAGACTCCTTTGCCACATGATGATTTTTAAAGAATGCTTGCATGAACCTGCTGACTTTAAGATGGAAATGATTGAACTGTTTTTTTTCCAGCTGACTGTGTTTAGTCACCCCTTTGTCAACAGCTCTGAATCTCCTGCATGGAAATCATTTTTACTGATAACAGCAATAATTAAAATCAGTGTTAACATCACATCTAATCTGAGAATTTTTCATATATTGATCCCGATGATAATTTATCACGTGGTTTTGAATTTATCTGACCTTTTTCCCTGCATCTCTTTTGTTTTTCTCTGTTTTTATATGTTTGACTTAAATTGTGTTTGACATTTTTTTTGTTTTGTTTTTGTTTTGACAGCCTGACGCTTATTTTAACTCAAAATGTTTGTCTCATATTTTCATGTCAAAGGTTTTACTTGTTAACTTTATTTGATATTTTACTTCATAATTCTGAATTTTGGAATCATTTGACACTTTGTTACAGTGTTACAAAGTAGGTTTTTTTTTACACTCATATTTTCACATTTTCTGTGTAAGCCGTGAGGCGGAGTGATCCAAACAGTGAACTTTGCATTGCATTAAAAATGACCTGTAACAGCTCACAGCGAGTTGCTGTGGAAGTCTGTCAAAGAAGGTTGTAATCCCTCTGAAGTGCAATCAGTGAAGGATCCTTTAACATATCTGATTGCGGCTCAAACAGTCTTGACCTCATCTTCCCAGCTTGACTCCCACAGTATCTGTGACCCTGTTTGACTGCTGAGCAGTTGCTGTTCATCCACAGCCATGCTATCAGGCCTTTAATCAGAAAAACATTACTGTGCGTTTGTGGAGGTGAAATGGAGCGTGGCAGCCGCTGGAGGCTCTCTCGAGGTGGGCAGCAGCCACATTGTCACTCCTTTGTGCTTAATTGTCCGTGTGCTGGAGAAGCAGAGATGTGAGGGATGAGGCTGCGGCTGCTGTCAGCGGCGGACAAATGTTTGAATAGAATTGTCAGAGCGTAGACAGAGAGAAAAGAGGCTCTGAGGCTCACAGAAAAACCCTCCAAAGGCTCATTTAGTCCCAGTATAATACAATTTAATCTTGTTTCACTAATTTTCTGTGAAAATAACTAATTCTGAAAAAAACAAATACTTTTGTTCCCTGGTTTTCTTTAAACTGGTAAAATGAGCTCACCTCTCTAACATGTGTGTGTGCGTTCATGCATGCGTGAATGCCTGTCTGGCCACCCCTGTAGTGACATGAATTCATGCTTCTGCATCAAATCTGCAGTGGGCACAACCGTGTCCACAAACCTTTCTGAAACGCTGCGGCATTACTTGATGTGCACCTCCCGAGAAATGTAACCACACAGGTATAAATCCTGACAACAGTCTCGGCCGCTTGTACCTGTCTACATAAATTCAACGAATAAGTCTATATGTAAATTTTCCTTTCGGCTTAGTTTTTGAACTCAGACCCTGAGAAACATTTAACTCTTGAGCTCCACGGTGTTCATTAGCTAGTTACTAACCTTATCTGTCTGCTGGTTGGTCAGGCTGCCCACAGTGTTTTTATCAGAGGCTTCACCCAAAAACTGCTGTTTGATGTTGGTGGAAACAAGACTGATGGCAGGGGAATTAAAAGCAACAAAAGGAAACCAGCAAACTGCATGACACCGAAACACTTCATTCTTGATTTGCTTTAAACAAATTAAACTTGTAAGAAAAAAAAAAAAACCAGGCTGATTATTTGTTACTATGTTGTGTTTCAGTATTTCTGTTATCGTTCTCTTTGAGCTAAGGGGAACTGCTGAAGTGGGAAATATTTGAATGTGGATTCGTTTGGTTACATTGGTGGTTACATTTTGGAATTAAAACAAACAAACAAAAAAACTAAATTTAAATTATCTTCAAAAATTAAACATCAGACAGCTTATCCAGTATTCATCAAATTTTGTGAAGAGATTAATTCCCTCATTCGTTTGACTTTAAACACATTAAACTTAAAAGAAAAAATAAGTGATAAAACAGGCTGATCATTCTCTGTGGATTTGTTTCAATATTTCTGTTATCGTTCATGTGTAAACTTGCCTATAAAATCAATACAAATTTAAAAATCAACATTTTCACTTGTAGTTGCTTCATTGATTGTTTATGTAAAAAATGAATTAAATATTATTTATTTATTAATGCAGCTTTAATTTACTTTTGAACCTACGTTCTTTTATTCTTCTTGGGCAGAAAAGCAGGACTGGCTGAAAGAGGCTGAAAGAATTTGGCAACATCATTTTTATTAATTTTTTTACTTTAGGGTAATGTGAGAATCTGCTTTGTTTTATTTTCACTCCTCTAGTGTTAGGGTTGGCACCGACCCGTTTTTAGGTTTTAAATGCATAAAAGCACCATTTAAATCTGTTTATTGCATCAAGGCTTTTTGACTTTGTCAGGAACCTTTATTTAAACAAAACAAAACAAAAATCTATTTCATTAAATTTTAAAATGCTCTGATGAAAATAATGACCTTTGTGGTGTTAGGGTCGGTTTGGACTCAGTTATAATATGAGATTATAAAACAATAATTTGTGTCAGAACTGAAATCATAAACACACTGTGACCTCACTAACACTGTCAGAGAGAAGTTAGGGGCTTCCCTGTTTACCTCCTTCCCTGGACAAACATCCCCCTTTATCCCTACTGCTGGGATTGATAGCCTCTCATACTCTGCTTCCAAAGACTGATTAGATCATCCAGATGGACACACACATGTACACACATGTACACACATGTACAGAGCGAGGCAGTTTAGTTTGTTACTTGCAGAGGCCACATTTCCAGTTTGCAGCATGCCAAAATGAGAAGAAGATTTACAATAAGCCAAGCTCTGGATCATCTCTTTGCTGAAGATGAGGCAGAAGACACAGAGCACCATAGTGATGAAGATGAGCCAGTTTCTGATGAGGAGGACAATACTGAGCATCAACCAGAGGACACACACACATCTGATGAGTCTGATGAGGAGGTCACAAGTGCTGAAGCTGCTCCTGCTGAAACGCACAAATCAAGGAGTGGTAGCATCTCTTGGAGTACAACCTCTTGGCTCACATGGCAGGGCAGCTGCTTCAGATGTCATCAAAATGAGCCCTGGGATGGCAAGGTTTGCTGTGACAAGTATAAGTCGTCATTGCTGTGACAAACCTTGAAGGGAAAAGTGCACATTTGGAATGATGAGTACTTGGATGTTTGGTGCTCTTCTTCTTGCTGGAGTGTACAGATCCATCAATGAGGCTACTGATAGTATGTGAGACACGTCAACAGGCACAAATGTTTGTGGACAACAACGCCACTTCAGACCTTTCCAATGATATCAAGAGTCTTTAGATCTGACAACAGAGATACTAGAGCAACATCTGACACGCTTGCTTCCACTGATGTTCAACCGAGGGCCAGAGGTGACAACAAATAAACCTTTTGTCCCTTTCCATAGAAAATGCCCCTTCTGGAATACATGCCCAGCAAGCCAGGAAAATATGGCATAGAAATCTGGACAGCTTATGATGCAAAAACCAGCTATGCATGGAATCTACAGATTTACACAGGCAAACCTGCGAGTGCCATACCTGAGAAAAATCAAGGAAAATGTGTGACCCTTAATATGACCACTGGACTCTGAGCTCACAATATCATGTGCAATCATTTCTTTACGACCTTTGACCCTATGGAAGGACTTCTCAGGAGGAAATTTGCCATGATGGGCACAAACCCAAAACCAAACCCTGGCTGCCCCCTGAAATTTAGCAGGTCAAAGACAAGGCTCCACTTTCTTCAAAATGAGCTTTACAGGCAGTAACATTGTTGATGAGATACTTGTTCTGCTTTTCATTTTACATTTGGATTGAAGTTCTATTTTTGAAAGAACAAACAAGCTTTTTAGGATTTGTCTAGAAGGAAATATATATGGGTCAAAGTTGACCCGTAACACCCTAGATGTTACTATAGTTAATAAAATGAAAATTAAATAAAAATAAAACAAATTTATTTTAGTGATATGTTCTAATACTTTTTAATAATATTAAAGTAAAATTAAAACCTTCCAAGAGGAAGATTAAAAGATGCCCGATCAAACGTTTTTATGTTTGATCGGGCATCAACTGTGAGCCAAATTAAATTAGATTAGATTCAAATATTAACATCTTTCACATTTCTCATAGTCATTTTTATCACTTCGATTATATACAAAATATTTATTGTTATATCTTTAATTTCATTCAATATTCAATATTTTATTCTTGAAAACCAAAACTCCCTAAAGGACTTAAAAAATGAGTTTCATAAAGCAAGTATTTACTTATATAACTTCAGTCTTCTAATATAATTATCAACATGTTACATTACCCACTTCATTATGTGAAAAATGGGTGGCTGTGGCTCAGGAGGTAGAGCAGTTCATCTACTAATCAGAAGGCTGCTCCAGTCTGCGTGCCAGAGTTTCCTCAGGCAAGACACTGAACGCCGTGTTGCTCCTGATGTGTTCGCTGGAGTGTGAATGTTAGTTAGAAAGTGCATAGAAAATACTTGCATGAACATGAGTGAATGAGAAATTCTGTGAGTGCTCTTATAGAGTAGAAAAGCACTACATGAGAACCAGAGTCCGTTTACCAAGAAAAACATTAATTGCTGCAGCGTTAATGATTAGTGTTCATACCGCAGAGACATGAAAACCCTGACAAATCACATGAACTGCGTCCATGGGTCTAAAGTAAAGTGTTACAATGAAAAATCCCAATACATGCTGCAAACTAACGGCCTCAATAAACTAAGACTTGAAATTTTCCTCAAAGGTTCCATTAAGTTCCATCCTAATGCCAGAGGTGAGAAGTAACAAAGTACAAATACTTTGTTAATGTGCTTAAGTAGATTTTTCAGGTATCTGTCCTTTTTAAAATTATACTAAGTACTTTTTACTTTTATTCCCAACATTTTTAAACACGTATCTGAACTTTCTGCCCCTTACATTTTCAGACAGACTCGTTACTTTAGGTTTAACATCTGAGGGGAGTTTTTATTTCCGGTCTCTGCCAAACATCAGACCGATCTGAGTCTAAATGGAGGAACAATAACACACAAAAGCCAATCGTTCTGGTGTATTTGTCACAGGGGCCTATCGCAAACAAAGAGATGAAAGAGTTAAAACCATATAATTTATGTATCATTTATAGTGCTATAATCAGGGGTTACAGTGGGCCGGACCGAGTGTAGATGTCTGTAAGCTGTGGTCGTGGTACTTCAGCATCTTAGCTAGAGCTACAGAACAGGAGCGAGCATAAATGTGTTGTGGCAGCTCAACAAATATCAGCAAACAAACTGTTTGTGTGTTTGTCTCACACAGTGTGTCTGGTAGCTGAAGGTCCAGCTGCTGTTTCCCTGAATGAGAGAGAAGTTCACTCAGAGATGGAGAAAGATGTAAGAAAGAGGACAGGAGAGGAAGAAGAGAGGTTAGATTTAAAGGTGAGGACTGCTCAGTGACATCTGGTAAACTGGAAATTGAAAGCTTATATGAACGCTTATATAAGTTGTGTTATTTTTCATATTGTGAAACATCCTGCAAAACAAACTGAGGTTAATTAAAGATTGCGTGAAAATACTGCAGATAAACAAGATAGTTTCCTGTGCTGTATTTACAGTAAAGCTCTGTGTTGGACTGGTGCACAGTGTCTGTGTTCATGGTCGCTGTTAGGTTACATCAAGTGTAGATGAGATGAGTTTGAGTCTTTATAGTGTCCAGTATAAAGACAGTATAAACAAAATGATGTCAGTGTAGGGGATGGAAAGATACATCTTCTTACATGGTATTGAACTCAGTTCATCCATAAACCTCAGACAGCAGCACAGGTCAGCTGGTCACAGCCTGCACTCAAAGAAAATTACTGGAGCTCTCAGTAGAAAGTTGCAATTCTTTTCCCCACTTGGAGCCACCACAACTGATCTTAGAGTCTTAGGGTAATGATATTTTATTATTATATTAATATTGCGCAAGGTTCCGTTAGCTTTGCTGAAAGATAGAAAGAGCTACTTTTACTTTCTTACTTTGAGCACATTTCAGAGCCTGTACTTTTTCACTTTTACTTGAGTGACAAAGTTAATTCAGTACTTCAACTTTTACCAGAGTAAAATATTGTTATTTTGTAACAGAAGTATTTGTACTTCTACATAAGTAAAGAACGTCTGCACTTTTGCCCCCTCTGCTTAATGCTGTTGGTCACTGCTGAGTGCTTAACATCTACTGTGTCTGAAAAGTTCCACAAGTTTGAGTTTATGCACCAGCTCCCAGAAACCTGCTTACATTTGACAGTAAATGGGGTTAGAAAATGATGAGAAGAAAAAACAGATTTCTAAGATAATGAGCTTTCTATGCTTCTGTCAGACACTCCCATAGAGAGGCATAAAGAATGCCATCCTAAGCTTGAATGCATGTCAATTATAGCCACATTCTCCTCGACCTCAGTGAGTAAATAAACACCCTGAAACCAGTGGATAATCATCATGGCCACTTTTGTCTTATTGCAGTATTTGGATGACACATGGAATCTGCATGCAGGCAGCACTGCACTATATATAGTCGGCAGCAATCAAACAAAATAAATGAACTGTCAAAGCACAAGTATTTACAAGCACGGCAAAATTTTAAGCAATTATAAGAAAATTTGTTGCATTTCTGAGTAAGTGGTAGCAGATAGGCCTCTGACAGGGAGGCAGTGGTGTGTGACGGGCTGATTTAGAACAGCAAAGCTGCCCGGCTCTCTGTCAACCCTCAACCCCAGCTACAAAAAAACACACACACACACACACACACACACACACACACAATCCACATCCCACACCAACCACATCGCAGTTGGGAGGAAGGCTAAAGACATCTGCAGGACCATTACACACACACTTAGCCACACATCAAGGCACACTTGGCCGCTGTGTCACTCCTGTTAAACTCCCTTGAAATGGCTGTTTGTGTCTTAATTATCTCGTCCCCTTTGGGTGATTTCACATCGTCCTCAACCTTCTTCTTGCTCATTCACAGCTGTCTCGGCCAATCGATTTAAAGTTGTTTATGGAAACAAGCAAAGTCTGAGTGACCCCAGAAAATGAAACACGTAATGGAAAATTGATAAGCATAACATTATCCCGTGCTCATTTGAGCTGTCTGACGAAAATTTAGCGTTTCAGTGATTTGAGATGCTCACCACATTACCATATTTGTGCACCATATGACATGATTTATAGACAATCATGTGATAATTTACATCTTGATGGCCTCATTCATGTGGCTTACTGAGGGGGATTTGCAGAGCCCGCCTCACTGATTACAGACTGAGCTGCGCTGCTAAAACAATGTGTGCTGCAGTCAGCGTGAGCAGAGAGAAACTCTTTATAATCAAGATCTATTTTTAGGCATGTTGAATCTTTCATTTAGAATAACAGTGGCATTTATTCAAAGTCTGTCTTTGTTGGAAATCTTAAACAAGCCAGATAAACAAAAAGCCAGGGCGAGTGGAGCGGGGAAAACATCATGCAGGCACTTAGATGAATGTGTTACCCTTACAGAGTTGGACTTTTTATCCAAAGTGTGTAAAGGTGGGGCTTTCCACGGGCCATGTGCTAACGACCTCCCGCCCCCGCACCAAGCCCTTTTGCAGCTTCTCAATGGGACAATAAGCAAATGACAGATAAGGAATGATTTGCTAAAAGCAAAACCTCAAAAATAAACAAACCATTACACCATGCCACAGGAGAGCTGGGTTAGCGCTTCTAATTCAGGTGAATTGCAGACAAATTTCCCCTGGCTGGCACACTTACAGCTGTAATAATACAGAGAGGGCTGCAGAGTGGGCTGGACCACAGAGTGGCCTGCACAGTGTCCGCACATGGCCAAGCCTTACAGCGACACCTCATATGGCAGACCTGAGACTGTAGAGAGGAAATAGTGCGTATCTTGTTAATGTGTAGTAGAATGACAATTCTAGACACCAAGAAAATATGATTGCAAGACTGAGATTTTCTCCCCTGTCAAAACTGGTCATGGGATGACTGCACCGTAGTCACAAAGATGTTAAAGGTACAGTCAGCAATTTTTTGAGGGTGTTTAATAGAAAAAAATGAAGTTGTATCCATAAATATACTTAAAATAGCGTGTCATTACATCTTCCAACAAACTGATGTAAATATGTTAATCTATGAAAAATACACAGTGGTGGGCACCGGTTTGAATACAGTGGCAGGGAAGCACCCCTCTAGAGATCTGAAAGATCAGACCTGTGTTTTATCATAAGTGAAGGGGTCCCTTTCACCAAAGAAGCAAAAACATGAAGGAAAAAGACAACACAACCAGCATCTTAATAAAAGTGATCATCTTCCTCCTCACCTCATGCCTCATCTCCTGAACTTAAGTCGGGGCTCTAACACATGCAAACGTGCATAAACATGTTTGTGATTATTGTCACGGTTGCTCAGTGTCAGCAGGCTCAAGTATCCTAAAAATCACACTTTCCCTCCGATATACAGTTTGTTCCCACTCTGACATTAGAGTCCAAAGTTGTTACATCCACTGAGACAACTGAACTCAGTTTACTGCCATCTGCAATCTACTGACATCTAGTGCTGAAAGTTTTACACACCGTAACTTTAAACTGGAGATGAAACACTGCATGAATTGAGTCTAATTTACACCATGGAGCCCTACTCTAAAAACCTGCCACAGATTCAGTTTAATTCTGTTTTATTTATATAGCAAAAATTGACAGCAACAGCTGCCTGATTGAATGCTGCACTGAGAGCAGGACAAGCACAGAGACTGAGTCCACTGTCAGAGGCTGTAAGAAGATCATTTGTAACCTTCACTAATGCTGTTTCTGTACTGTGATGAATTCTGAAACCTGACTGAAACTCTTCAAATAAACCGTTCCTCTGCAGATGATCAGTTAGCTGTTTTACAACTACTCTTTCAAGGATTTTGGAGAGAAAAGGAAAGTTGGAGATTGGCCTGTAATTAGCTAAGACAGCTGGGTCAAGTGATGGCTTTTTAAGTAGCGGTTTAATTACAGCCACCTTAAAAGCCTGTAAATAGCCCAACAATAAAGACAGACTCATCATATTTAATATTGAAGCATTAATTAATGGAAGGACTTCTTTGAACAGTCTAGTAGGAATGGGATCTAATGAACACGTTGATGGTTTGGAGGAAGTAACTATTGAAGTTAACTCCAAAAGATCAACTGGAGAGAAAGAGTCTAAGCAAATACCAGTAGCACTGAAAGTAGCTGTACATAATAATACGTACGTGAGATGGTTATGAATAATTGTTTTGTTAGTGGTTAAAATTTTATTTGTGGAGAAATTCATAAAGTCATCACTATTTAAGGTTAAAGGAATACTCGGCTCTACAGAGCTCTGACTCTTTGTCAGCCTGACTACAGTGCTGAAAAGAAACCTGGGGTTGTTCTTATTTTCTTCTATTATTGATGAATAGTAAGATATCCTAGCTTTACAGAGGGCTTTTTTTTATAGAGCAACCAACTCTTCTTCCAGGCTAAATGAGCATCTTCTACTTTAGTGAGACGCCATTTCCTCTTATCTGCTGTGCGTTTGTAAGTTATACCAGGGAGTCAAGCACTTCTGATCTGAGGCTTTCTCTTTCAGAGGAGATACAACATCCAGAGTCATGCGTACTGAGGATGTAACACTGTTAATAAGATAATCTACCTCTGTGGGAGCAGAATTTAGGTAGCTGCTCTGCACTGTGGTGGCACATGGCACTGAAGATAACAGTGGAGGAATTACAGTTTATCCTTAAACTTAGTTACAGCACTTCCAGAAAGACTTCTACTGTAATGAAATATATTACCCACTGCTGTGTGATCCATTATTGTAAATTTAAATGTTTTTAAGAAGTGATCAGACAAAAAGACGGTTTTGATGTTCGGTTTCTGTGGCATATGTCAGAACAAGTGATTAAAATGGGTTGGTTGCTGCTAATAAACTTTGATTAGATTAAGTTAGCTAACTAGTGCCAACCAATAACTCAGTGGAAAACAAGGAAACTAAAACTAAAAGCAGTCACTTTGACTGCTTTTAGTTGCTGTTGTCATCTTTGTACTGTCCCTGGCTGCAATAATGACTCTCTACTGTCCACTCTCATTATCTGTCTCTTAAGCAGTAAATGGTTCTTCATTGTTGATGAACTGCACTGAAACAGGAAAATCCACCTGTTAGCTGTAATGCTGGGTTTGTAGAGGACTGTGCTGGGGAGAGGGTGTTTGAGTCAGGTGCACTGGTGACCAGAGGTTGCAAAAGTACAGACATTCTGTACTTAAGTAGAAGCACAAGTACTTGTGTTAAAAAATACTTTGGTAAAAGTTGAAGTACTGGTTCAACTTCTTTACTCAAGTAAAAGTAAAAAAGTACAGGCTCTGAAATGTACTCAAAGTGAGAAAGTAAAAGTAACTCTTTGGAGAATGTTTCTACCTGCTATTTTTGTGTAAAACTAACAGAACCTGCTATACTAATATGATAATATAAAATAATAGTACATGACAATACAAACATTATTTTTTAATCTAAATTTTAATTTTAATCCCAATGAATGCACTAAGCTTGAATCTGTTATGTAGGACACAAACTGTTTAAGGGAATTTAAAAACAGCTCTATTCTCTGTTGCTTCCATTGTAGAGGGTGACTGTGCTTCCACACCTAAACACAAAAATATTCAGGGGTTAATGTGGAATTCAGAAGGTGGAGGAACCCTAAGATCAGTTGTAGTGGCTCCGCATGGGGGGAAGAATCACGGCTTTCTATTGTGAGCTCCAGTAAATGATGTTGGTGTGCAGGCTGTGATGAGCTGACCTGCTGCTGCTCTGAGGTTTACTGCTCCGTGTGGATGGACTGAATTCAAAAAGATGTGACCCAGTATTTCACGAGCTATCTTGGCTGATTTCCATCCCCTACACTGACACTATACTCTTTATACTGACAGCACACAGGTGGTATAAATGTAGAATTCAGTGAATGAATCTCAGCATCAACAGTTCTGATTTAAATTCATCTCTGCTACACTTCATGTCCT
This sequence comes from Pterophyllum scalare, assembly GCA_024447675.2. Taxonomy (NCBI): domain Eukaryota; kingdom Metazoa; phylum Chordata; class Actinopteri; order Cichliformes; family Cichlidae; genus Pterophyllum; species Pterophyllum scalare. The sequence goes on along the minus strand of JAMQGT020013132.1, from coordinate 74,737 downwards.
GAACCTGAACACAGACACTCTGCGCCAGTCCAACACAGAGCTTTACTGTAAATACAGTACAGCAAACTGACCCGTTTATCCTGCACTAAACTGCAGTATTTTCATACAATCTTTGAATAACACAAAATTAGCATACCTCAGTTTGTGTCCCAGTCCTTACTTTTAACCACCTCTCTTCTCCCTCTCCTGTCCTCTTTCTTATATCTTACAAATTTTCACCTTGCACTTTTAGATGTAAATTAGATGTCAGTTTAAAGGCTGCGATTGGCAGTCCAGATTTAGCCCAGAAATAAATGTTCTACAGCACTTGATCACCATGCATGCCACTCAAAGATGCCACGTGCACACGAGTTAGCACTCAGCCCAGAGTTTTTACTTTGTGATAACAGAGGTTTAACAGTTTTACATCTTATTTAAGGATGGTTTAAAAGTCTTGCTTGATTGCAGTACGATGAGTGAGCACTAGGAAATCATAAAAGCAAGGATGAGTGGTGTAGCTTCATCCACCTCTTCTAATACATCCATAAGGCGAGGAAAGACAGTTTGAATCAGCAAATTCCTTAAAAAAATCTTTGCTAAGGTGACTTCCTCTAGTACTGCGGTTACAACGCCACAGAGTCTGTGTTGGGAGGAGGTCAGGGTAGATGGACGGGCCAATCAAATGCTGAACTGTAACGCAGGAGTTACTCTTTCCTATCTCGCTCCTCAAAAAAACTTTTATTTTTGTAAGCACGATGACAAAGGTGCAGAGTTTTTTCCTGTTGGTCATCTCAGAGGGTAGAGACAAAATGTTTTTTGGCCAACCTTGTTTTCACAAATGCGGAAAAACATTTAAATAATAGCACTATTTCCCCCCATATCTGACTTGTACGTGGGTGTGTGGGTGAGTGGTATGTGTCTGCTGGCAGAGGTGGGTGGGTTGGAGTGGGCGGGACATGAAACAATCACAGGCAAAAAGACAAAGCGGGGTAAATTTGTCCGTGTTTTCTTTACCAGAAGCGCTGTGTTTATTTTTTGTTTCTTCAGTTTCAAAGTGTGGGCACCAAACTGCAAGGGAAACACGAATGATTAAAATTAAAGTGCTTTGATTGAATGCTGTTTTTCCAGCCTGTGGCACAAACATTTGCAGTTTTGTCCTTATATAGGGATTTTTAATGACCTGTTGGGAATGCTTGGACCTAAATGATGTGTTACAGGAAATAAACTTCAGAGAGACTTCAAACTTCACCGTTGCACTGAGTAAGATTATGTAAAGCACATTTAATGGTTTTGATGTTTACAACAGTGAGTATTCAAAGCTTTGAACACTCAAAAAAAGAAATATCCAGCAGCTCTCAGTTATAATTAAGCTGGATGTGAAAAGTAGAGTTCACAAAGTGGGAGTTCTGCAAAGACGCCAACAAATCCAGGAGTAGAATAAAGACATTTTCACTTTGAATCGCCATCAGCCGGGCCACACACTCATATTTTTTTCACTGAGGAACAGTCTGAGGAGACCTCATCAGTGGGCTTGAACCGGTGTTGTGTGCAAGTGCGAGAGGTCGAGCAATGACACGGTTCTGAGCACCTGATTGCAGGCATCTTGAAAGGACCTGGCTAGCTGGAGCACATCACAGGTCTCCTTTCAGTGGGCTGTCATTACCGCCGAGGTGAGCTCTCCCACACTGACGCTCCCCCACCCTCCCCGCCCCACATACATATATGCTCAGGGGGATGAATGAGCACACTGAGTCCTGGGTCCGATCAAGGGAGCGGCGGCCAGGGTGTTGGTGTAAGGAAATCCTCTGGTGGGACTGTGAGAGCGCATTAGACTGAGCATGCCCTGACTGTAGGACACACAGCTGTAGGGTGAGGATACTGAGGCAGTATGTTTCAGCCGCCGCTAAATGCAGCCACTTTAATCCCAATGTAAATATGTTAGGCAGATTGGAAAAAGAGGCTTCATTTACCTGGTTCACAAATATTATATGTAACGAGGATTAATTACTTATGCAGATGTTAATCATCAAATGGTGGGGTAAGGCTGAGGCAAATAAGGCGTGGAAAGGTTGAAAGCCTTCATGTAGGGGCAGACAGGGCTGATAAAGCTGCCTATTTACGAGCTTTCTTGGAAGTTCACTCTAGCTACTTTGTTTTGATTCCAGATAGATTGTCATTCACACTGTAGATCAGGGGTATTCAACTCCAGGCCTCGAGGGCCGGTGTCCTGCAGGTTTTAGATGTGTCTCTGCTTCAGCACACCTGAGTCCAATATAGAAGTCATTAGCAGGGCTCTGGAGAACTTGACTGCATACTGAGGAGGTAATTCAGCCACTTGATTCAGGTGTGTTGCATCAGGGACACATCTAAAAGCTGCAGGACACCGGCCCTCGAGGCCTGGAGTTGAATACCCCTGCTGTAGATAATTAATTTGTGTGTGTGTGTGTGTGTGTGTGCATGTGTGAGCCCCATGTCTGACAGGTGTGCTGCTCCTCTGCCTCACAGACTAACACATGCAATCAGACTGTTTGTAAATAGTCTGTCCTTTCTCAAAAGTGTCTCGAAGATTTTCAGAAGGAAGTGAAATCGCTGAAAAGTGGTCTCATTTGGCACCAGGCTTCAACTTGTATGCTTGAGTGAATGTAATTGCTGGAGTGGGTAAAAGTAAGTGTGTGTGTGTGTGTGTGTGTGTGTGTGTTGGGGGGGGGGCAAATCCAGCCTTGGGTTTGCTATCTGTGGGCATACCTTTCAGTAATAACCACTGAAATCCCAGTCGGTCTTTGCTCTGAGAGGTGATTAGCCTGAGAAATTAGGATTCCAAATAGCCCTCATTGGGCTCCTCTGTTTACATGAGCTTGAGATTTACCGTTGAGTTTCTGATTCATTTTAAAGGGATTAGCCCCACGCATTCTGTTTCACTGTAATTGTGTTTAAGTGGAGCATGCACAGGAACAGATTACTGTGGAAACTTGGTTTTATTGTTGGAATTATTTTCCATTTGCACAACGAGAAAGAGCGTAATCTCCCTCCTCTTGTTGTCAGCAGAGAGAATGAGGATTCTAATGCCGGCCTGCTGTCAAGTATGATGTATGTGCTGAAGCTAACACCAACCACCCTGCGCAGGCTGGAGGCTTTTGTAGTTGTTCTGAGGAGACCTGTTTAACTGTCCCCCTGCTAGAATAGTTTGATCTGTGTGTGTGTGTGTGTGTGTGTGTGTTAGCAGACGTGACCTGGCCAGGCACAGAGCTTCATGTTGGGTGTCAGGCAGCCCGAGCTGTAGCTGTCAACAGTGATGCTTTATGGGGGCATTTCCTCTGTCGTTCTGACATGTGCTGTCACCTCAGTGTGGTAGACACTTCCATCTGCTGGCTTAATAGCCTCTGCTGTCAGCACACACACTCTCACACAGGCGGACCCATGTTTGTTTTACTCTCTTGCACTGGCACACACAAATGCACACACTCAGGAGAACACCCACTCTCAGATATCCCCAACACACACACCCCTGCTGTCTGCCAAGGAAACGATCGGGATGGACCGGATTCGGAATATTTCAACCGCTGACAGCTTTTCACCAGAATAATTTACAGACTTGGCTCTGAAGTCGGAGACATTTTTCATCACATATCACTATTAAATAGCAAGAGTGTGTTTTCTTTGCTGCCATGCGCAGTACATTTGGCTTTCAATTTGAGAGTATTTTATGGCCAGAACAGATGATGTTACAGGTAGGGTGCGAGCTGGTGACACTGATTGGTCAGAAAAGCTGCTCAGTCTCTTTAGATCGTATATGAGCATTTAAATATTAAAGTCTCATCTTTTAGATGGTAAGTTGTTCTTAACCAGATGGGAGAAACACAATAACCTCAACCGAATGACAACACTGGAACTGGTTTTAGCCATACTGGCATTTGTTTACAGCATAAAGACTGGCCTACTGGGTCTGAGAAGTGAAAACTGCTTTAAGCCTGTATATGTATGGGGAAACAGCTCTCTGACTTGACCTCTGTAAACACTTTCCTGTCGAGTTTGCGGTCTCAGTCACTCATTTCAGGTCATTCTAAATAAAAAAATGTAGTCCATTTTGTAAATTTTGGTCAGTCTAGGTATCAGAAAGGAGGGTTATCCAAGATGTGCTGATGCTTGCGAATGACACGAGATCTGCCCTTCACCAAAATGGGGATGATGAAAATCCTCCTTTAGGGGCTTCAAAATGGGACGGAGCTGATTTCATCTGTTATGGTGTTCAAAATAAAAGAATATCTTCAAATCAAAAAGAATGCATATTGCATAAATATTTGCACTTTTAGCACGTGACATTATCACTAGTATTTAACAGTAATTAAATTCATGTAAGTAAATTAATATTTGCATACAAGTCCACACACATTATCTGGATGCTGATGTAGTTAAAAAAAAAAAAAGCATCAATGTAAAGTTCAGAGTTAATTTCATTTTTTGTCATTTTATGGACTGGAAATATTTCTTTGGGCCCCCAAATGAATATAAACTATGTTTACAATAGAGCAGCAGAGTCATAGTATTTTTGCATGCACCATTAGGCCACTGCTAGCATACTGTTGGTAAGTATTTGAATAACTAACAGAGTGGAATAGAAAATGCTCAGAATATCAGCATGTTCACATGTACAGCTACAGTACATGCTTGCTGTTAGCATGTTAGCATGCTGTACATGTTCCCTTGCTAGCACGCCAAGTCCGAGGAGCAAGATCGCCACGTGGCAGCCATCTTTGTAACACCTCGGAGGAGTTATTTGGCTTTTTTTTTTTAAACATCTTTCTTTTGAAAAGGGTGGAAGCCACCGTCGTTGGCTTCTCCCATCTGAGCACTTAAACAATAACGTCCGAATTCATGTTATGGATCCTGTGCGTCTGCTAGGATAATGGGGCCACCACACAGCTGAAACAAACACAAGTTAGTTCAATAACATGAATGTCTCTACATGCAACTACTGCCACCTTTCATGTTGCCGTTACATCTTTGCTAATAGCGTATTATTCTATATTTTTTTAGAACCACCTCTCTCTTTTAATATCTTTGCGTTTACTAATAGAACAGCTGTAGGAATAAGAGCTCCTCTACACTTTTTAAACTCACCAAAAAAAATTTTAAGAACTTTTTAAAGCTTTTTTAGGTTCCTTATACACAAAATAATGCACAAGATGTCTCATTTTTGTTCAAATACTTTGAACTGTCTTGTTGGTGAAAAGTGCTATACATAAATATAATTTGATTAAAAACCTGAGTTGCGTTGACTGTGATTAAAGTCACACTTCCAAAGCTCGTCTTAAACATGGCATGAATAATTTATTCTGTAGAAACTTTCAGGTTTCAGTCTAACCTCACGTATATATGCTGCATGATTGGAAGAAAAATTATATTGCTCCAAATATGTCGAGCAGGGAAACACACAGAATATGTAGCGGCACAGCTGACTGGCACAGGGTTCACCTCCATCTCTGGAACGACCACAGCAGAGCTGAACAAAGGGAGCAGATGATTCATGCTGGGCTCTCCACGGCAGTGAGGTGGTTGGTGTAAGCAGGCAGTGGGACCCCCCTCAGGAGTGACTGTTTGCTGGCTGTAATGAATGGGCTGCATGCTTGAACCCAAAGGTTGACAAATTAACAGTTAATTAGCAGCTGATAAATGACAGATCGGCACAAGCCCTCCACTGCTGCACCCTCCAACGCTATCTCACCGAGGCAAGTGTTTATGTGGGGCTAACAAGTGTCGGAGCAGACTGTTATGTCTGTGCTGTGTCACATGGTGGGATTGCTCTCAGATGTGCCCAACCCCCTGTCCCCTGCACACCGGCCAACATACTCCAACCTTGTTTTGCAGTCCTGCTTCCATTTACCTCCAGGGATCTTCAAAAGCCCAGCCCTGCTTTGCCCCTCTACAGTCCCGGTCTTCTAGGACAGTCAGATTTTATATTTTAACTAAAACATGAAAAATATCCAGTAAAACTCACAGATCTGTGAGGCTAAAAATCAGAAACCCATGTTTCTTTCTCCACTTGGAATCACTCTGAGCATGATAATTGCATTTTCCCTGCTGGATCTGGTTCCTGCCATAACTGAAGGAAGCAATAATTTTGGGCCTAATGATGTAAATTAGAGGCAGGACCTGTGCACTTGACATGTAAATAATTAGCACAAAGGAAGGCATATTTAACCTAACAATGCTGCCTGTCACTGGCAATGGCCTGCAAATGCATTCAGAGGAAGTGAATAAGTAGAGAGTTCCATTAACGCTCCTTTAAACTTCTCCTTGTGAGTTCACAAAGCATTTATATGAATATGAAATCTTTTCTTACTTACAAAAAAACAGAAAAATATAATTAATGTCAATTCAATTCAATGTCATTCATATAGCACCAAATCACAGTAAATTATTTTGTGGGGTAAAGACCCCAACAGTCAGATGACCCCCCTGTGAGCACGTGGCAGAGCCAGGCTCAGGGATCTGCTGTGATTGGTTGGGGGTGAGGAGAAGGAGACAGGACAAAAGATACCCATGGGACAGACTTTAAAATTAATTAGTAGCTTTGCAATATAAAATCTGTTTCCTTCCGACATTCCCTTTATTGGAGGGTAATTTCCAAATAAAAGTGAGTTGGATTACACAATAATACTGCGCTTAACTCATCATATGTTACCCTTTTACATAAATGGCATATGATTGAGTGGTTTTGAGGGAGGGAGAGAGTTTAGTGAAATATGTCCTTAACTGCTTTTGAGTCATTCATGTTTCAACAGCAGCGGGGGAGGCAGCGGAAACAGCAGCATGTATGTACATTCATTCCTGCAGACTTGGCACGGGCGGAGAAATAATGTGTTTCGGCTCGGTGAGTGACTGCCAGAACAAAGTACACGCAGTACTGGAGCTCCACTGATACAGCCGCTGCTTCTGGAGTGGCTGCAAGCTTTTTGCTGAAACATCTAAGCGGGAGCTTTGTGTGACAAAATCATCGTGGTGTATGAATTAATGTGTCTTTTATGGCATAGCTTTTGAAGATTTAGAAGACAGTTAACAGGGAAAAGTGAAGCAGCCACACCTGAGTACAGCAGAATCTGATTCTTTTCACATTCAGTTCATTTTCTCCTGTCCTTTGAAATGCCTAATCGGGGGCATAGCATTCATCACTTAAGAATTAGAGGCAGGGAGAAAGGGGAAAATTGAGCAGCTACCCAGCAGACCTGGAAGGTGATCTTTATCGTTATGCCTAGCTGATATCACCCAGCCTAGCTGGCGCACAGACCTGCTTGGGTGGGAAAAACACAGGAGTGAGAGGGCCACTGCGTCCTGCTGCTCTGGCTGCGAGCAGTGCTGCAGCGCAATGCAGATGTTGCATCTCTTTCACAGTTTTTAGTGTTTGTGTGGCCAGCGGTGTAAAGACTAAAATCAGTGTTTCTGTAAATATGCGCTGTATTGAGCATAAGAAAGCCACAAGAGGTGAGAGCTCTGTCTCTGTATGTTTAATTTTCTTTGAAAAAAATCAGACCATTCATAGTTGCACTGGGTAAAAAAAAGAGAAAGAAAAAAAAGTTGGCTTTACTTTAAAAAAATATCTTAACTCATTGCTATAAAAAAATGAAGTAACCACAGTTTAAGAGGGTTTTATTTTTAGAAGGATAAATCACATGAACAAAGAAAAAGAGGAGTAATTTACGTTTTATGCACTTTATATGCCCTCAGTTTGAGAATTTCATAAACAATAACCTCAGAAAACCTTTTGGACTTTTCTTATTCAAGTTGAGTATTTATATATAGTATTTACTGCTTGTATTAAGACAGAAAGCTCATTTATCGATGCATTCCTCTGCTGCGGACGCCTCAGGGTGACAGTTCAAATTAACATTTGAACGAGAACCTTGGAAACTGACTGGGAGTCATTAATCGGTTCAGGAGTCGTGCTGGTGTAACGCTGGCTAAACTGTCAGACTTCTCTATGGAACACATCCACAAAACTTAAAATCTAAACACAACTCAAACACAGATCACAACACTACTAAATTAAGGATGCTGAACTAACAATCCCATGAGTCTTGCGATCACAGATATGTTCTGTATTGAGAAAAATCAACTACAAACTATTAAATGAAACAAGTATGTGCAACTGCACTCCTCAGTATGTGGGCAAAAATTATGTCTTACTTTAAATAAACTTTAAAAAAAAGTATAAATTAAGTTAAAGGTATTTTAAATCAAGTAAGGATATTATTTGGATTTATTTATAGTGCATTGTAAATTTTTCTTTACATAAAAAAATACAAACTTGCTGCATCAAAGAAAGTAATCAGGATAAGTTATAATAACTTGTGTATTTTGGGTACAGACTACTTAAGGATAAGTTACATTAATTAGTAGCACGCCAAAATAGAAGAGCTCTTTTAAGTCAAACACATCATGCAACCTTAGTTTTGCAAATATTATCATTAAAAAAAAACGCAGAACATGTCATTAAAAGCTGCAACACGTGAAAAAGAAACGTTTCACAGGCCTCTGTGCAGTCCCATGAATAACTAACAACAGCCCGTGATGGCACAGAACCCCGTTGAGCAGCAATAACTTGAAGTAATGGTTTTCTGTGTGACGTTATCAGTCTCTCACATTGTTTTTTTTCCCACTCTCATTGTGGTTTGCGGGCCTTTTTGTTTTTGCACAGCTCTTTTAAAGTCCTGCCACAATATTTCAATCAGATCGAGGTCTGGACTTTGGACTGGGCCGTTGCAACACCATTTCTTTTTCTGCTGGTGTATTTGTAACGCTTTAGCTGTCAGACACATGGCCTCACATATGATTCTAGAATGCTTTGGTCTCCTCGATAAGCGCAGTGATCCCAGGTCCTGTCGCTGCAAAACAACCCCAAATCATTTGCGTTCCACTAGCTTCAATACAACACGAAGTTACAGGAAGACTGGTTTTATCAAACAAGTCAAAAAAAAAAAAAAAAGCACAGCAAAAGTGCAGAAAACTTATTACAAGCAATTAAACTTCAAAAAACGAGTATAAATTAGGTTAAAGGCACTAATTTAAATCAAGTTTACTGTGTGTCTGTGTGTGTGTGTGTGTAGTGTTTCTCTGTGCCATTTTGGTTGTGGAGTGCTTGGAGCCAGCATGAGTCATGAGTCGACAGGCTAATGTCGGGAGCACCGCTCTCATTATTTCATGGTTAGTTTGACACACGGCTAATATTCCGATGGCAGGAGTTGAATTGAGCAGGCCGAGGAGTATGAAGTGAAAATATGTGAGTGGGAGGTCTGCTAGCAGTGTGTGCGTCCTTGTGAGTGTGCGAGCAGGGGAGGGGCATCTGGAGTCTGCCAAACAGTTCCTGACAGAACAGTGCCTCTCTTGGTCATTTCCTTCAAACAGCAATCAGGCCGAATGAAAGCAGCTGCTCTGTTCTTGAATACTCCAATTGCACTAATCAACTCCATTTAGCAGCTCCTCAGCTGGCGAGGGCCTGAGCTGCACTGCACACAACTGGCTTAGGCCACCGTTCAAAAGTCCAGTCAGAAATAATAACACTTATTTTATTAGGCCTGCCGAAGTGCCGCCAGCAACATTTAACAGTCTCACACAAGTTGAAATGAACGCAGCCATGGAAATGATGAGACTGTTAGAGGTTCTTACAAATCATCTGCTCATTTCTGGCTGCAAGTGGAGCAAAAATGAGCAAAATGTGATAATGCTGCAGAAGAGGGAAGTGCCACATTATTCTGCTGGGCCTGTTGCTCTGTAGCAAATGTTGTGTCTATTGTATATGACAATTCTAGTCTAAACAACGAGGCACTAATCCGACAATTTCCATCCAATCAGCTGACAACAATTCAGGTTAATCTTGTATGTTGAAAGCTACGTAGCAGCGATCCAAACAAATGTCTGGAGCAGGCTTCGCTTTGACTACCCCTGGATGCTCTGATAAAAAAAAAAAGAAAACACACACACACACACACACAATGCTAATTGTTCTGACTTGCCTCCTGATTCCAGCCCTTGAGTCAGCCTTCTAATTTATTTTGTGACTTCAGTTTGCTGCTCGCTGTGATCAGCGTTACATAAATCCTAACATTTAACAACACAAAGCGGAGGAAGTAAAGGCACACAGAAAGTGTTTCAATGTGGTCTGGCTGCACAGCCTTGGCCCTGGGAGAGACTTCCTCTGAGAAGTATTTAATGTTGGAAGCGTTCTCTCTCCAAACACGGAGCACCTGGGACAACAGCGGCCATTCCAGAGCCGGTGTTAATGAGCGGCAATGCAGGCTGGCAATCAGCACTACCCACAAGAATACAATTAATACGGCATGCTGGCTCTCTGTGCGCTCATGCTGCCTCGCTTATGAAAACAAAAAAAAAAAATTACAGCGTTAAACTGCTCTAAACATTTGGGAGAAGCTGTGCAGAACATCCAGAGAAAATCATCTTGATTGCTAAAATGATTTCAAAGAGTTTGCGTGGAAACTGGATGAAAGAAGTGGAAAAATAAAATCCAAAGCAGTGTTAAAAGCATTCTTTGCTCCACTGGAGTCAATTATTTTCTTGTATTTCAGTCAGACAAAAACATCCTTTTTGCTCAGTGTCACTCCGCTGTGTCGCTCCACCGCTGCCGGGGATTTCAGGCGGAGCTACCCCTGACTGGCCATCATCAAACCGAGTGAGACGGAAACAGGGACAGCAAAGACAACTTGCTCTCAGCTGCTAAAGATGTTAGCAGCAAATTATTTCCACAGTTTTGGCTTCATTCTCAGCAGCCGACCGCAGCTGCTACAACGAGCTGTTGATGTCAAATTTGTGATTTGACCTTTATAATTGATTTAAGTTGAAAGTTAAAATCAAAATATATTTTCTGCGTAAATATAACCAAAAGACGTAATCAGTCCCAAAATACAGTCCTAAGAATAGATACACTAATTAACAAATAAGAAAAAAACATTTGTACTAATCATTTGTACTAATTTTGCCTCTGTACCCCAGGGCTGTGTGATTTTCCAAATGCTTATGGACATACAGTGAGGGGATAAGTATGTGAACCTCTCTGATTAGCACCTAATTTTCCGTCCTGGTTCAGTAGTTCGTTTACACTGAAGCCAAGTGGCTCTGTGGTGCAGTGGGCAACACGTTTGCCTTACATAGTTTGATCCTGGGAGGAGACACAAACTCAGCCTCACAGGGTCATACGCTGGTGCACCGTGAGTACTGCCCCAAGCCTGGATAAAAAACACGTGTGCCAAATTAAATATGTGGATCCATCTTCTTTGCCAAACCCTTGGAAAATAAGGGAGCAACCAAAAGTCAATGTTGAAGCCAACTGCTAACTTCATCTACTAAAATATAACATTAAATTGCAGATAAAAGATTAAAGCATTAAATCAGGATAAATGAGCAGACTTGTAAACCTGGGTGATGATCCTTTGTTACTTTCTCACTACAAGCAACACAAATATGTATAATGATCTGATGTTTATACAGAAAAAAAAAATCTTGATTAGTGCAGCTTCAAAGACAGAGTAGCTGCTCCCACCGTTATCACTTCAATAGGAGCCTGTCATGAGAATCCCACTGTTTACACAAATATCATTAGCATTTAAAGCCGCTCTAATTGACCGTTACATTATGAATAGAAATGAAGTGTAACGTGACCTCACAGTACAGCTGAGCGAGCAGTTCTCAACACCGACTGCAAACTCGACTTAAAATCGAGGCTGGAAAAAAAAAACAAAAAACAAAAGGGGCACAGTGGCAGTGTGTGAGAGTGGTCACTGTTGTCATTAAGTTAATGCTCATCCACAGTTTGGTCTAAACACAGGGCCTTTTATGGAATTATCCTAATTAGTGTGCCCATTAGCCTTAATGGGGAGTAATGGGCAGTTAGATGTTATTTGGTAAAACAACACGCCAGAGGCTGGAGGTGTTTTATTACAGCTCTATATTAAGCTCATTTCTGGAAGGTAAAGAATGTTTCCAGATCGCAGGCAAAATTGGCCGGGCGCTAATTCAGTTTCCACATCTAGCAGAGTGCAGACCACCCACCAGGAAAATAACACGCGGCAGGATGCCCGCTGTATGCTAATAACACGGCCCGCAGTGACAGCTTTAAGTCTGAGGGACTCAGCTCCACGCGTTGTTCTTTAAGAAATTATTGCAGCTACATATGATTACACACAGACCACCCCCCCATTTTTTTTAAATGAAAGCTCGAAGCTTCCAGCTGTGGTTACAAGATTTGATGCTTTTAGGAAATTACAAAAGAGACCCAGTTTGTAACCACAGAGCAGCATCACAGGAAAGCCAAGGCTGCGTTGTTTTGCATCAAATTCAGATTCCACCAGGACGCTGTAGCTTCTTTCAAGCTTTAAATCCCAGTGACAAAATACTTTACAGCGTAGTTCAGGAGTAGTTTGGATAATTAAGCCTGGGAACACAATAACCTCTGGCACTGCTCACATGGTGGGGACCACAGTCTGCTTCCTTCTTCTTCTTCTTTTTTTTTTTTTTTTTTTTACTGTAATGCTGATTCCCTAGAACAGTTGTAATTGCTGTGTTTGTACTGCTCTCCCTGTGGGAAACTATAAGCAGTCTGAAGCCATAGGAAATTTTATTTTCAGGGCTGCTAAAATCCCAAATAGGCACAAAAAAAAGGAAGAAAAAGAAGACAACTCCGGTGGATGAAGTGTTTAAATGACTTCCAGAGCATGCAGAGATCTCGATTTCCAGGGGAATTCCTTCACAGCAGAGCCTCTGTAAACACAACCAATAATGAGTTAATTGCTGAACAGGGTGAATGATAACCAGCTATTTAGTGCCTGTGAATTCTTTAAGTGTGAAATGTGGATATAGTGTCACCACATGTGGTGTCTCTGAGATTTATGACACATTTACAAACCAGTTTCTTTCCAGTGTCAGTGTTTGAACTTCGCCACGGGCCATTTGCTTCACACAAGCACCATCATTCTTGAACCAACTGTGTTTTATCTGTCTTTATGAATCACATCCAGTGAATAGGACTTTTTCAAAAGACGTATCCTCTCCTCGGATAAACCTGTCACGTAAGTGATGAATGAGGATGTGATCAGGATTTAAACACAAACCTGTTGCTAAAATTCTTTAGTGTGTTTGTTACTGAGGTCAGTGGGTGAAAAAATCTCTTTGTTGTACTGATCTGATGCTTCTAGCGGGGCGAGTGCGGCCTCAGGTAAGACTCCAAATATGGTTTTTGTGCCTAATTTTAAAGACCCAGTTAAAAAAATTAATTTATGCAAAAAAAAAAAAGAGTCCAGAACATTGCACTGTAATCAGATGACGGGGCTATTTACATCACATGTTAGTGGTTTTAATGAGGTGGCTAACCTGTGCATATCAGGGATGATCAAAAAGTGAAAGAAATGACCTGATTTAGGCTGTATACAGTTTACGCTGGATTGCGTCACATGGAAGTCCTTGAACTTGATGGAGGGACGATTGTGTTGCTGCTCTGTGCAGAAACTGAGGATGTGTGAGTTGCCGGTCAGCACCAGAGATACTACTTTACTACTTAAACAAGCCGCTCTCATTTTATTAATTCACAAAGGCAGTCACCTGTTGGAGCCAAGATGTTATGACAGCAGCCCCGACAGAAGGCAGCGACCCCATTCCTGTCTTTGTGATGGACGTTTTGCAGGACTTTGATGTAGAAATGAGTGGCTGTACGCTGGCTGTGTCAGACTGACGTGACATAGAACCATGTGACTGAAGCAATGAGTAACCACATTCTGAACGGGCATGTGAACACTAAACTAATCTGACACTGTGTGTGTGCAACATTATGCAAAGTCCTGCACATTTCAGCAACATTTAAAATAAGATTTGATACACACACAATATTTGAACGGCCAGTGTTTACCCCCGTCCATGGGATTGAAACATCACTAGCACTGCTATTTAAATAGCGGGAAATAGCATCTATATTATAGCATCACTTAGTATTTATGCAAGCATTTAGTGAATGAATGAGGCATTCAGTGGTGTTATTTCTGTGATGTGACATTTATACTATGACTGAACACAAAGTCTTGGAGGTTGCACCATCATATGGTGAAAGGGGAGGAATCTGTGGATCCAGAAAGTGCATTGTTCACTTATTTAAGGCAGAGTCAGTGTACTGGAGCTCTGGCTGTAGAAAGGCTGACTTGTTTATCACGGCCCACATCTTGTACAGCTGCATTTCATGCCCCTGGCTACAGGTACTTGTTGCACAATAATCAGTCAACAAATCTTGGCAAAAAATTCTTAACGGTCCTGGAAAAGAGTGTAGAAAGAAAATGCATAGAAGGAGATCTGCCTCCCGCTCATTTTTATTTTGTGTAGATGCTGGGTTTTTGCACAAAGATCCACTATTACTGTCACTTTCTGTCACCAGTTTAGCTCCGCTGACAAAACTGCGTATACAGACATTACAAATGGGCGAAGGCCTCTGCTCTTTTCGGATGTTCTGGTCAGCCGTGATGGGGAGACGGTGAACCAGTGTGCACACTACCAGAGTCTTGAAACGGAAACTTCTCAGTCACATTTAAGCAGGTGTAAATGTTCTTATTTACGCTGCTTTTTGTCAGAAAGTGTACTCGGTGAGAAAGGTCTGCTCCATGTCTGTAACTGTTCCTCGTGGGGACAAACACAAGTTTTGCAAGCAGGTTTTGTGATGATTTCATCTGAGATCATCATTTATGCTTTTAACTTTTCAAAACTTTTCAATAGTGATATCACTTTGAAGCTATGTTGAGGTTAACAATGCCTCATCAGGCCTCGGAGACTTGGAATGCCCCTTCTCCAACTCCACCCAGTCTCACTCACCAAACCCCTGCACGCATTATTAGACCGTATTGGATGCACAGTTTCAGGCAAGCTGCTGCCATCTGACATGCACTGACTTATCAAGATCAATCTTTCTGCCTTTTTAAATGTTTGACTCAAAGTCAACTGGAGAATCACATGGATGCTCTGAGTATGCCACACAGCCGTGTGATTGTCAGGCTGGGTAATTTAGCGTGACTGGAGTTTCTGTAGCCATTGCGGTGTTTGTTTTCCACGCTCGGATTAACAAGATGCAGTTAAGAGTCTTCATGGGATTTCTGTCTTGTTGATGCAGGAAAATCTTCATCACTGTTATGAAGCTGATCACTGTTTCAAACTGATACAGACACTTCTGTAGTGTACTAATACAATTATCACAAAATGCTTGTGTGCAGGACAACACTTGGCTAACTGGTGAATGGCTGTGATCACATGACACTTTATCACTGTTACTTTAATACTCTGAGAAATGAACAGTTAATTAGTTGCCTCTGCAAGCACAGCCTTCACCTTGTCTGATGTGACGCCTTCACTGTGTCTTCTTCTGACTGTCAGTGCCACTTGAGTCTGTTTAGCCTTCAGCTCCTTTATCAGGCCTGTTATTCTTGTCTTTCAAAGGTATCAGCAGTGGGATTAAAGGCACAGTCTGTGACATATCAAGATAACAAGATAATTGATTTGTGATTGCGAGACGACAGCGAGAAAATAAGCTGAAGCTGAACCTTGATGACTGCCAGCTTACTTTTCAAGTAGGTCAGCTTGATCATAATTTCATTTGGTACTCAGACTACGCCTCAAGCAGGAAGATTTACCCCACTTTACTCACAATTTTTGGATTTGTACAAAGTCAGCATGGTTTATATGACCCCCCCCACACACACACACACATGCACACACACACGCACACACAAGGACACAAACACAAAGAAACAAACAATGTCAAAATTTTAAAATAGCCCTCTGAACTCTTTCCACCAGACGAACACGGCTTCATGCTTCTTACAGGCCAAACACAAGTCAGTGCTGAAGCTGTGCTGACCTCCACCCTGCAGAGACATATTTACTCTGCTACTCTAAACACCTGAACACAGAAGAGATGCAGTCTCATCTTGTTCCATGTAAGACCACATGAATTACAGCATGCTAAAAAGTTGTAATAGAACTTGAATTTGTTGAAACGTCTCATGTTTCTCAGTCGTGTTTTCTACCTCATTACATCATCATGGGATTATCCTCAAAATAATTAACTTATGTTCAGGCCCCCCCCCCATCAAAAAAAAAAAAAGAAGTCATTGGATAAAAACATGGATGAACCAATGGTGGAATCTGAGTACACGACTGCTCAGTTGACTGATTTCATTTTATTATTGTGCTATGAATGAAACAATAAGCCCAGCCTAAACCTGGGCTTATTGTCAAGTACATGTCAGTGTTTCTATGTTATACTGCCTTCTGCTTCTACTCCACTATATTTTCACACAAATATTGTACTTAGTCCTCCAAAATTTTAGTAAGTTATTATTTTGCAGATTTT
The DNA here is from genome assembly GCA_024447675.2 of Pterophyllum scalare. Taxonomy (NCBI): domain Eukaryota; kingdom Metazoa; phylum Chordata; class Actinopteri; order Cichliformes; family Cichlidae; genus Pterophyllum; species Pterophyllum scalare. The sequence continues at coordinate 58,371 of JAMQGT020013132.1, read as the reverse complement.
TCCATATAAATCCACTAATACATAATACAATATTATCACAGACAAAGCCACTCAGTTTCATATAAGTTATAAAAATCATCTCCAGCTGCAACATTAAGGTAAAAATAAATTAATAATTATGATTCAGTTACGGAAAACTTCTTCTATAGTAAATGTGAATAAAAGTAAATTTCAATGTTTTACAACTTTTTGGTTTATTACAGTATATAGATTAGATTAGATTAGATTAGATTAGGTTAGATTAGATTAGATTAGATTAGATTAGATTAGATTAGATTAGGTTAGATTAGATTAGATTAGATTAGATTAGATTAGATTAGATTAGATAAAACTTGATTAATCTCTTTAGGAAGATTCCATCAGGGAAATTAAAGTTCCAGTAGCACCTTTTACCAATAATTATGAATTTTACTTAGGAGTCTAAATGCTTCTTTCACAACTTTGCAAAGACAATTATTCAATACAAAATGATGCTTAAAGTCATGCGCAGCCACTGTTCATCAAATTCATGTGTATGAGGGCACAGGGCTGCACAAGAACCTAAAATTCATGTCCAGTGTTTTCTACACAATTTTTTTTTTTAATCCCTGCCTTGTTCTTGGGGCCTCTTGTGATATCCCATTTAAGCAGTCCTGGAAAGATCCCTGCCTTTATTTACCTGACAAACAGGAACATCTAACAGCTGTATCATTTATGAGTGATGAAACAAAAGCTGGCTGAGTGTGATGTTGTTCTAACAATGCAAAGCATCTTAATGAGGAGTTCAGGGTTGATGGATGTGTCAGCAAAGTGTGCAGCACTGAAGACAATGAAACAAACACAGACCTGTTTATTTTACACCAACACAAACCATGACTGCTATCATGTGTCAGGGTACTGCTGCCTGAATGACTCACTATAAACACACATTTGTCATAAATTTATGATACGTTTTCTCAAAACCAGTTCATTCAGTTTTAAACAGATTTCATGTTTTATGTATTAACTGTTTTGTTTAACCATTTGAACCACTGTTCGTACCTTTGCCTGTTAATAATTTTGTGATATAACAATCTGAAGTCATGGGATTATGAATGAATAGCACAATATTTAAGGCTGATTTTTGTGCATCATTTTATAACATTAAATGATGTGGCAATATTACGAAATATAAATATGTAATAAAATATGCAGTGATAGTGACAACAGTTATTTGTCATAATGATGTATTTGGTAAAATATGTTTGGATTGTCTCAGGGGCATCTCTGCACCTGGGGTCTTGTCTTGTGTGGTAGACCCCAGCCTGTCAGCTTGTTCTTGTGCTGCCATGATTAGTGCCTCTGTGCGGTCTTTCAGCCTACCTTTGTCCAGCCATTGGTAGGATTTTTTGACATCAGCCACTTCTTCTGTCTGCCGGTGGTTCATGCCATGCAGAGGCCCGTCCTCCCATGATAGTTCCTCTTCTTTCTCAGGTTTCTGCTGCCTAAGGTACTCACTAAGCACCATCTTCCTGATGCATTCCTAGATCTTTGTTGTTTCATCTAGGATAGTGGTTCTGACACTCACTAGTCCTCGAACTCCTTCCTTCCACTTAGCCTACAGTCTCAGGGTGCTGGATTTGGGGTGAAACCCTCTATGCATGGTAAGGAGCTTTCTTGTCTTGATGTCAGTGGCTTCTGTCTCTTCATTGGCCAGCTTTTTATCCCAGCAGGGTATCTGACAACTGACAGGGCATAAGTGTTGATCTTGTTCTTCCCATTCAGCTGACTCCTTAGGACTTGCCTTACTCTCTGCAGGTACTTGGCATTTGCAGCTTTCCTAGTGGCCTCTTCATGGTTCCCATTTGCCTGTGTGATTCTTGTAGTTCTCCTCAATGTCTACAATGTTGCCTTCTGGTAGTCCAATCCCCTCAGTTCTGACTGCCTTCCCTCTCTTTGTTGCCATCTGGCTACAATTCTTTAGGAGTGGCTGTGGCTCAGGAGGTAGAGCAGGTCACCTACTAACTGGAAGGTTGGTGGTTTGATCCCTGGCTGCTCCAGCCTGCATAACAAAGTATCCTTGTGTAAGACACTGAACCCCAAGTTGCTCTCCGATGCAACCGTCAGAGTATGAATGTGTGTGAATGTTAGATAGAAAGCACTTAAGTGTAGAAAGAAGTTCTTGTGTGAATGGGTGAATGAGGCATGTTGTATAAAGGGATTTGATTGGTCAAAGTAGAATAGAAAAGTGTTATATAAAACTAGTCCATTTACCATTTACGTCTTCAATCCAAATGACATTCCGATGTCATCCCCCCCGAAACACCTTGACACCATTCTGTAGTCCTTGGTTTGTTTTTGTAATTTCTTTGACCGCTGCACAGTCTGACCTTGGTGTTAATTTGCTGGGATGTCGACCCCTGGGACGACTGACAACGGTCTTGTTTTTCACTTGTGGCTAAACTTTCTTTCTGTAAAATGATGGTTTGGAAATGGCGTTGTAACCCTTCCCAGATTGAGGGGCAGCAACAGTTGCCTTGTTTAAGATCACTGCTGATGTCTTTCCTCCTTGGCATTGTGTTAACACACATCTGAATTCTCTGGATCAGCAAACTACCAAAAGTTCTGCTTTTATAGAGGTGGTCACACTTGCTGATGATCAGTTAATGAAGTTAATATGATCAGCGGCATATATATATATATATATATATATATATATATATATATATATATATATATATATATATATATATATATATATATATATATATATATATATATATATACCCATAATACAAAGTGCCTTGAGGTGACTGTTTGTTGTGATTTGGCGCTATATATAAAAAAAATAAATAAATACATATATATATATATATATATATATATATATATATATATATATATATATATATATATATATATATATATATATAGGGGGGGGGTCGTTTTGACTGTTGGGTTTTCTGTGTTATTGTAGGGTCTTTACCCACAATACAAAGTGCCTTGAGGCGACTGTTTGTTGTGATTTGGCGCTATATATAAAAAAATGAATAAATAAATAAATAAATAAATAAAAGTATATATATATATATATATATATATATATATATATATATATATATATATATATATATATATATATATATATATATATATATATATATATATACATATCCCAAATGCCTCAAATTCTTGCAAAAAAGCGCTTATTCAGATAAGCGAGAGCCATGTCTACTTTAAGTAGCTCAGGTTTAACACAGTGCTGGCGTGGTTTTAGGAGTTTACATCCACATTACAAGGACTCTGTGGAACCGTCATATTTCAGAGAGCAGTTGGCATGAGGACATTTGTTTTCATTTCTGAGGGCAAGTGAGGAGAATTAATGGCTGCACGGTAATAAGTCATCAGTGTAAGTGAATGCTCCGTGTTTTACATGCGCTGAAACCATTTAAGACACAGTATAACAAAGCATGTCACAAAGCTTTACACCATGGAGACAGGTAACTTGAGTATATTGATTTTGATGAGTGTATTTGAGGAAAAGTGTAAGGCCTGCAAAGTATTTTTTAAACAAAAGCACATGGGGTCACCAGCTTACTGTAAAGTGCAAATGTAAGAGCAGTCCTGGTTTTCCAGCTAAACACAGATACAGGGCAAGCATCTAATCCAGAAGGATTAAGAGACGTTCCTAGTTTTGTGGAAATGTTCAATTTAGTTTCTGTTCAGTTCTGTTTTATTTACATGTGTGCTGCTGCAGTTCACAGCAGCAGATATTTCAAGGTACAATATTCCAAAAACATAATCTTTAAATATTTGTATATATTATACATGATCTGATGTGAGCAAGCACTTGGAGACTGCGGGGAAGAAGAACTCCCTTTTAACTTTGACACGTGTTGTCAGTTGCTGGTTCGTGCATTTCCTTTTCCTTTCCTTTTAACTGCATTTGGTTCTTTCAATGTTGTGGACTCCAGGGACCAGATTTTAATTTTTAGTCTCCTTTATGTTTTAAAATGTCATTTTTCTTTCATTTATCTACAGGGAATATTAAATTGTTTCTCATGAACTCACACCTTTTTTAAAGGGTGCTATCAGCTGTTCCCTGTTTCTCAGTGGATGGATCTGCATGTTTGATTTTGCAAAGGTTTTATGCCCTTCCTGACTCAACTTTCCCATTTATCCCACCTTGGGAATGGTGGTAGGAGTACCAGGCTGTGACCCCCCCCCCGCCCCCGAGGATGGGTTTGTGTCTCCTCCTGGGGATCACTAGACGCAGCCACTAACCTATACCTAAAAAAAAAAAAAAAAAAAAGGAAAAAAAAAAGAGGGTTTAATATGAAACACTGGGAAAGTATCAAAGGAAAATACACATAATTTGAAATAATCTTTCAATGTACAGCATTAGAAAGGAGGTGAATGTGAAGGAAACACTTGTTAAATTAATGAAAAATGTGCAGATTTCAGGAAAGCTAGAGCATTGATATAATGTACAGTATAAATATATACATACACATCAAAAAACAGAACTACAAGTAAGAATTCAAACCCATAGACTTCTCCGTGTATTTATTTATTTATTTTTGCTTGTTCCTGCAAGCTGGCTGAGGTAATGTATGACGTCCACGTGCCACAGCAATCCCATCTGGGTTTGGTAAGAGTCTCTCCGGTTCCCCTGGACACTTTCTGATCTTCCCTGATTACATGTGGCAGCCTCTGACCTGCACCGAAGACCCGCTCTGACATGGAAGATTGACGATTATCGATGCAGAAACCTCTGTTAATTCCGCGTACGCTCTGCAGCTGGATAACTGTTTTAACCTCATCTGTGAGCTGCTTAAATCAGGTTTATTTTGGGATACGAATAAATGGGGATCCTGGGACTTTTTTATGCTCCAGAGAAGCAGGGTTAGCTTGTACTTCTCTGATGTTGCATGTAATTTCAGGTTTAGTCCAGGCTCTGTGGAAAGTGGAGCTCCCTCTTTGATTGAGTGAATCACCTGCTGTGGAAATTATAAACACTGTGCAGGAATTTACATTAGGCACCCAGTGGAAAAGCGCCCTGTGCTGATGGCTCTGTCCGAAACTGTGGGGTAATAAAATCTCTTTTGTATACAATCAAGGTATCTGCACTTCTTCACATGGGCTCTTTAAAAGCCATTTCATCCATCTTTAAAAAGAGCCAAGTGTGATGATTTCAAAACATTTTAACTGCAAGGACACTGCGCTTTTGTGCTTAACTTCTCTCAAGTGAAAATAACTTCGCCTCAGTCTCATTTTGCTCATAATGGAGAGCTGTCATGCTGCACAGGAAACTTTGTAGACACAATGAAACGCTTTTAATTAAATCATGAATGACTGGAGTCCAAATTCAACCAGGAGGAGGGACAAAAGAGCTGAAAGGCAGCAGGACAGGGGGAGTAAAGTTACCTGCTTTTGCTGTGTAGTCATGGAAGTCTGACAGAATGACTCTGCATGTTAAAACTATTAAAAATAGCAGAACTGCAGTTCTTCTAAAATCACAAGTAGCCGACACAAAGGGAGACAAAGAGCTTTCATATGAAGCTTCACCCGTAACTCTAATAGTCTGCTGCTTTTGACCATGTGTGCCAGCCGGAGAGGCCTTTGCCCTCCTACTGCTGTGTCTCAACTCGTAGCAGCTCAGTTTACCAGGGGGAATTCCTCTAAGTTTATTTTGCTGGCTGTGTTAGCCAAAAGCAACTCGGCTGCCAGAGAAACCCTGGGAGTGCACACAGTGTTGCAAGGCCTATGGTGAAAATTTTTTTTTTTTCATGGGTATCAGCGGGTTAAATATGGGTTACTACAAAAACAAAAATAAGCAGAGGTTTGACGAGGCTTTTGCATCTCTGATGCAGGGCTGTAGCCAGGATGTTGGAGGTCAGTAGTGTATTGCTCCCCAGCACATTCATGTTGTATTAATAATTCATGTAACTGCTGTGTTGCACTTTTAAAAATGCTGTTTGAAAGAAATCTAAATAGGAATATAATCACTACACACAAATCCTGCTGTTTGACTTGAAGTTTTAAGGAGTTAGCTTGGGTCTCTGTCAAAGTGCAGAACATCTCTCTGTTCTAGCTGTGCTTTCTGTTAGCTCTAATGAATGGCATCAACTTATGGAAAAACAGCACAGAAACACCAGTCTTGTTTCTAGTTCTGATTGGGCTAGGAGCCTAGAGCCTGCCTTCAGAGTTTTCCACTGGCCACTCCCTGTTCTGGCTATGTTCAGGCTACAGACTGTATATAAAAGATGGCTGCGCTTCTGAAGCTTCAAGTTGAAGGTATTCTTAACTTTTTAAAACTAGACCTAACTAACATGGAGAGGATCTGACCTTGAAATGGAGAAGCTCTCCACCCTAAAGCATTCCATTGTTTATCAATCTTTATGACTCTAATGCCGATCATAAGTTATCAAATGTAACACCATTTTTAAGACTTGAAACTAATAATCAAGCTCATACAGTCATCAGACAGGTGCTTACTGATGCCAGGTCAAGGGAGGTGAGGGAAATTTTACTCTTTAGATGTCTATACAACTGAGTATCTTTTTACAACAAGAGTTGCCCCCTGCTGGTCATTAGAAAGAATGCAGGTTTAAAGGCACTTTCCTATTGGCTTTACTTTTCAGACCCAGATATAATATAATAATAAAATTTAGGTCAACCCTGCATGAATCTCTGTGTCTTCCTCAGAATTAGGAGTGCAGCTTATTCACATAATTTAAAGCTGGTACTGGATTCTGGTGTACAGTGTCAGCCTGAAGTAATCCCTTCAGTATAGACGCTAATGAAGACAGTAATTGGCATGAGTGTTTTGATCTGCTTTATTTGCTGCCATTACTGAAAAAAGCAACACATGTCACTTAGTAATGCTTGAGTCACCTTTACCTGGACAACATACCATGTCAGGATTTCAGTGATTTCAAAATAATTTAGTTGTTGATACTGAGCTGCTGATTCTGATCCAGTTTGAGGCTTTAGCTCTCCCATTATTGCTCAGTCTGGGCACAAGCCACAGTTGCTGGGTGTAATTCCTCAGGTACTCAGTTCAAAAGAGGACTTTTAAACCCACACTTGCTGTCACTTTAAGTGCACTTGAAGCCACATTTATTGCAGAGTAACTGTAAACATTCCCATTTCCAAATGTAAAAAAAAAAAAAAAAAAGGAGCTAGATGAGGATGTTAAGTGTAGTTTTCCATTTATCAGCAGCTGGGGAGCAGTCAGGCAGATGTACGAGAGAGAGCGCGGTTTCATCCCTGAGAATTTCGATGATGCGGTTAATTGGTAATCTGCTTACCATTTTCAATGATTCTGCCTTGGGATGGTTCCGGATTTTGAGCGTTTTACGTAAACCTCCGGAAACAAGTGGAGCATGCAGGAGAAGGCTAATCTCAGTGACAACATAAAAATGGGATAAATACCATATTATTCCTAAAATATCATCACCCAGCTTTGACTTTCACGTTGAGGGGAATATAACCACAGGTTCCCAGTGTTTATGGCAATCAACATCTCTGATTGTGTGTTCTAGATTCCCAAGAATAAGTATTTTAGGTTAAGTTTGATTTAAATACCTGTGGTTAGCTGTAATGAAGTGCTAGCAGATAGGTGAGAGGGACAGGGTGAGGTGAGAGAAGCACATAGTCCCTCCTTTCAGAGAGAGAACACATGGATTTGGGTCTGCTATATGTCAACATGAGTAAGTCATGTATCACTTTGTTTCCATGATTTCTGCACAATTAAATCATTAAGTGTCATTAAGGGACTTGTGTAATAGCCCCTGCGGTGCAGGCGGAGGGCTGGAGGATGGAGCTCAGTCTGCTGCAGGCTGCATTGCAAACACCAAACTATGCTAAAGTTTAACCTGCAGGTTATTACAAGCTAATATTTCTATATGAAGCTGCATTAAAGCTGCATTCTCACTTCCATTGAGAGAAAATCTGACCTTGATGCAGTCACTTGGGAAGTATGAAGTTTTACTGTAAATGTTGTGACGCGCGGGGGAAAGAAGGAAAAAGGAGTTTAATGTTCTGCATCCACTTTGGCAAAAAAAAAAAAGCTTGACTGCTGCTGAGCCAGGTCAACGTTCTGGAAAATGAAAGAGTCATTATGAGTGGAAACAGTTGTATTTAGATCATTACTTCACACAGTAATTATTACATACAGAGCGTAATGAGTCATTGCAAGAAGATTAGCTTGTTAATCTCCAGGAAACAAAGGGCCTGGAGGGCACCTAGCGTGCAGAACAACATCCAGAATTATCAAATAATGTTTCTTTCTTGCTTTTGTAAACACACAGTAACCGATACCTGTTTTCTTTAGAGAACACAAAGCGTTGTGGAGATGAAGGCCTTCACGCCAACTGCGCCAACGCTCTGGAGCGCGTTCACTTAAGAGGAAACGTAAGCTATGTTACGTTCTAGCTCATTTTGACATTAAAGACACTAACTGGAACCATTACAAGCTGAGCAACACACCGGAGTGTTATGCCTCAAACCTCTCTAATGAATAGATGCATAATAACTCCAACAGTCAGTTTTTAGTTACATCCGATTGGAAACAAATGGCTTTTATTCCTTTAAATACCACTGCAGCATTATACATGTCCATGCAAATACCTTGTGTACTTGCTGCTTGGGTAACAAATTGCCATATCATGTGTTACAATTACCTCTTCACTTTGGCCAGCCAATACATCTTCCCAATGAAATGGGTTGAAAGCTATGAATTATGGCCATATTTCAGTCTAAAAGAAACAAACCACTAATTGCGACGTGGCCTCTCGGTAATTTCAACAGAGAACCCAGAAAGGCACTCCAGCATTGGGGAAATCATTTACTGCTGCTCCTGCTTTATTTTGGTTTCAAATAACAGACACTACTAATTTGGTGTGGGCCTGACCCCTGCCACCACCGCCCCCCCTCCCCCCCTCCACCTTTTCCTTATGCCCCTTGGGGAAAACTCCAATCAGTCCACATCTCTACCGACTTTTTTTCCCCTTTCCTCCCTCTTTTTTTGTGAGTCCTCTCCACTACCAGCAAACTGGAGACTGCCTTTCTGAAATGTTTCTGCTAATTCCCATTTCCTTTATAATCACAAGCTTTCATGTGAGTGGCTGGCCAGGGCGGGCGGGGAGGGGAGTGGTAATTACTTGGGGGTCCTGGGCATTAACCCGACCAGGTGTCACTAGATGGCCTGTTTACCTCAGTGATTAATGAATGGACTGCTAGTCTCTCACTGCCCCCCACTCACTGCTCCTTTTATTCAGCGCGGAGCGTGCCACTGAATCAATTTGCTGAGCAGTGCAAGTTTGAGCCACATCAGATCTCTGAGGCCAGCCAGTCCAGCCAGGCCCTTCTCTTCCTACCAGCCCAGTTCATCTGTTGCTGGTGCTAAGCTAATTAGGACCACGTATTGTGAATGGCGATCCAGGCGTTGCATGTGGCCTGAGATAACATTTGTGCATGGCAGTTTGCTGCAGCATCAACACAGAACCTACTGATTCTTTCTGATAATTACAGAACTACGAATATTAAGTTTCCTGCTGGGAAAAGGAAAATTCAGTATCAAATACTTTCTTACTTGAAAGGAATGACTGCCTTCAGAGTATGTTAAAAGAATAGGCACAGAGTATACTGTGCATACTTTTTAATGTAATGAGTACTTTTGTGATATTTTGAAAGAAAGGAGACATAAATTTTACTGTAAGTAATTTATGTGTATTAAGTATTTTATTAGGAAGTAGACACAATTTATCCTGTAAATATTTTTTATATAATGAGTACTTATTAGGAGTGCAGGTGACATTAAAGCATCTCCTAAAATCGCCTTCTTACATTGTAATTACACATTACTGTTAGTGGTACAGGCGATATTATAGAGTATCACAACCTCCCAGTCTGACTTTGTAATTGCACATTATTTTTGCGTGCAGGTTGTAATATCGTTAAACTGTGTTTACAGGTGGCAAAAGCTCCCAAAGGGAGGGGCTTTGTTGTGGCCTCTCTTTCACATGTGACAACACAAAACACATTTGATTCACACCTGAAACTTCTTGTGCATTCATGCCTTGGCCTTTCTTTTAAAATACCCTAAAGGTATTACGTGTCTTTTTGACTTGCTTGTGTTTTTTCACCCCAGTTAGTACCACTAGGTACTAAAAAATACTCTCTACATTCTGAAAAGTGACGTGGTTAATATTGGTAAATTATACCAGTTGAAGGCTCTATTGTGAAGTGCTACCAAGAAAACAGATCTATGTTTTGTGCTTTATAAAATATAATAACCTGCCTTGTGGTAACTGAGCTAAGCCAGTAATTAGCTTCTATGTGGCCTGCATTAAAAGATTAACTTTTCATCATTTCCTTTATTCCCCATGAACGGACAATAGGCCAGGCCAGACCTCACCTGGTGGGTCTCTGTTCAGACAGTAAATATGTTTTACCATCTAGCAGGCTGCAGCAAAGCTGTTATCTGTGCTGTGATGAAAAGGGGTGTGAAAGCAGAACTGTGTAGTCCCTTCATGTCTGTCAAAGAGGATATGGAGGGAGAGGAGCGCGCAGGCTTTGTGTACACAGGTGATTACCTAATCAGCATGTCCTCTCTAAGAGGGGCCAGCGAAGGTTCATGTCACTCAGCCACCGTGACAGAACCTCCCAAAGCCAAATACAGCCTCAATGCTACAATACTGACCCCCCCACCCCCACCCCCACTGCCAAAAAAAAAAAAGGAAAACAGATGGGGGGGGGGGTGCTTCAGTGGATGCAACAAATTAGACTGCGTTATTACTGTCACTGAATAGTCTCAGGGTCACTGACTTCACTCATTTTTATATTTCTATAACTCTTGCAGTGAATTATCTAATTAGAGCAGAAATGTTGTGGCCAGAGGAGATGAAGATGCGCCACAATATAAAAATACTTTGCTCCGAGTAAATGGCAAGTATAATAATACTGGATTACTGTTACTGACAGTTAGACGATAACGACAGAAAACAGAAAGACCCACCAAAAATGATTGTATTCAGTATAGTTCTTCAGCTGCCTTTAACAGCTCCCGTTAGCCTGAGACGTGCAGCTTTTACAGACAGTGGAAGTCTGTGAATGAGCTGAGGAGTTACAGGTAGCCTGGATGTTTCTGTTACAACAGCAGAAACGGCTGAGCAATAAAGAAAAGCAGAGAATACAACTACAGCTGATACGCTGCGGCACCAGGAGTTTTTTCTATGCTCCTAAAATAACTTTTATTCAGCTTATTTATAATTAAAATCATTAAGGTTTTTATTTCTAATACCAAACAATGCAGTAATAGTTGGATACTAAATATTTGGTTACTAAATATTGCAGGAATTTTCTGAAGCAAGTGATTAAAACAGCTTGGAACAATGTATGTGGAAAAAATTTAGGGCAAATTCCAAGATTAAAATAAAATTCTATCTTTGAATTTATTAGTTATGAAATGTGTATATATGCATATTTTTTTTAAAATAAATAATTATAACCTTTTTTTTATAGGAATATCTAATATGATAAGCAGACAAGTAATGTTAAGCTGGTTAATAAATTGTTATTTATTATGGGTATAATTATTTTTACAGTATTGTAACAGACAAATTAATGATTATATAAAGATGTCTAAAGACTTAATACAGGACAACCTTCACAAATTTTCAGCTTTAAGGAAAATAACAGACACAAAAAAGAAAAAAAGAGTTTACTGCGAGAAAAAAGAAGACATCTTTGCAGAAACGAGCAAAAACATAGTGTACATTGTTACATAATAGTGATATTGATAAAGTACAGTTGTCCGGTAAAAATGGTGCAACAATATTGATTACTTTATCAGTCTCTCATATCATTGTGGGAGAATACTGGCCCGCTCTTCTTTACAACACTGCTTCAGTTCATTCAGGTTTGCACAGGTCTCTTTGGGTGCTGCCACAGTATTTCAGTTGGCTTGAGGTCTGGACTCTGACGGGGCCGTTGTGAGGACTTGATCTTTTCTTTTTCAGCCATTCTGTCGTAGATTTATGAGTATTTTTGGGATCATTCTCGTGTTCTTGTTGATGTGTCTGATGGCCTCACATTTAACTTTGGTATCCAGTGGAGTTCATGATCGAATCAATGACTGCAAGGTACCCGGGTCCTGTGGCTGCACAGAAAGCCCAAATCATTAGCCCTCCTCCACCGTGCTTAACAGGTGGTATATGGTGTTTGTGCCAATGTGCTGTGTTTGGTTTTCAACAAGGGTGAAACAAAATTATGGCCAGACATCTCCACTCTGGCTGTGTCTGTCCAAAGGACATTGTTCCAGAAGATCTTGCAGGTTGTTGCTATTTTGCAACACTGAGCATGCTTTCTCCTGGCAACCCTTCCAACCAATGTTTGTTCAGTTATTTTTCAAATTGTACGATCATGAAATTTAACATTTAACATGCTAACTAAGGCCCATAGAGTCTAATGTTGACGTTTTTTTTTTTTTTTTTCCAATTTCTCTGAGCATTGCACAGTCTGACCTGGAGATGAGTTCTCTAGGACATGTGCTCCTGGGAAGATTGTGGCATTGTGTTTCCAGACCAGCAAACTACCCAAACTCCTGCTTTTATAAAGGTGCTCACACTTGCTGATTAGCAGCAGCTGGCTGCTACTTTCCCCTCTTAATTCCTGTAGGAGCAGTAAGAGTGTACTTCATTTTTCACAGGCCTGCATAGAATCCTGTGAAAACTTTCTTTTTTACACGCCTGAGAATTAGAAAGTGACAAGAAGAAAGCAAAAAGTATCCTGTCTGCTGCTAGCAGGAAGATTAATAAACCAAATCTTCACTTAAAAGGACTCAAAAGTAACAGGTAACAGTGGAGTAGCTAATTTATGGATATGTGGGCCATATGGTAGCATAAGAAACCTGCAGTTTTATTGGATGGTATGTAACATTAAGTTCGGTGAGCTAGATTTATAACCGGTTCAGTTAAACTTTTAGGACTTTCGATATTTTTTCTGTTTTGTTATGTCAAAGAATGAATAATGAGATCCATTTCAAAACAATTGAATGAAATTCAGGAAAAACCCTCGTGGTTTCATATCCCTCTTCCTCAGTCTCAATCACCTGGCCACAAATCTGAAAGAGAGACAGCATTCTGCTTTTTCAATTATGTTTTTTCTCTCTGTTTATTTCAAATATTTTTTTATTCTGCGAAGTAACTGGAACTCCTACCGTAGAAGCACCGCCTGTTTATCCAGGCTGTCACTTCACACTTCAAACTTTATGAGGCACTTTCAAGTGAGTCATTGAGACATGATAATAAAATGATCCTGTTAACTGTAACTGCTGCGTGCCACGACAGAACACATTCCGACTTCTGCATTCAGGCTCAACTGGCGTGCCATGACATCAGCTAACAGTGAACATTAAGACAGGCCATTAACAAAGCTGATGAGTTACAAACTGCTGCTGCTATCATCCAGAGCTCTTAATGGATTGCAATTTGATTGTGTCAGCCAACATTCAGGCGACCTTTTACATGATGGTTGACAGTTTGAGGTACACTTCCAGCAGCTGTCTTTTAAACACAGTCTGTCAAAACAACATGGCCAAGTCAGGCAGAGATGGGTGTCGGGATGGAGAAATGTGTGCGTGTTCTTGGGGGGGGGGGTGCATTGTTGTGACTACAACAGGTGGGGACATGGAGAAAGAGCAGCGTGACAAGTCAAGCTGTCACTGAAGAATGCTCCAGGATTGAGGAAAGTCTCTGTGTTCACTGTGCAGGTGTACTGGACGCTCAGATGGATTAATACAGTGTTAATGAAACAAAAACATGTCAAAATTACCCGGCGCTCAATGGAGTGTTTTAACACCTGCAGCTTGCTCTGCTGTTTGCACATGTATGTCAGTTTGTGCCGTGTTTCACATGCTGAGGGGCAGACCCAGGGAATTAGGCTATCATAACACCATGGTGAAATATTACATTTGGTTCCCGATAGCTGCAAAGCACAGAATTACAACTCCAGCAGGGTCACAGTGATTAGCACGGAAGACAAAACATATTGTTTCAGGCCCTGGGTATGTGTCATATCTGTGTGTGGTCTCATGCTATTTTTTTGTTTTGTTTTGTTTTGTCTACTATTTATTTTATTACTAAATGCCATTGTGATTAAGAAACAAGGGACAAGCTGAAAAATGACTCAAGCGTGAACATTTTGTTGATTAAACGTAAACCAACTGGGCAATATATTCTTTCAGAGTGCAGTCATTTTCAGTTTTTCACTAAACACAATCTGTGATGGTGTTCACATTTCAGCACAGCCTTTCACTGCCTTCAGGAATAGTTCTCCGGGCTTCTTCAAGGACATTCAAAGCTCTTCTTTGGATGTTGGCCGCCTTTTGTTCTGTTCTCTGCCAACATGATCCCACACTGCTTCGATAATGTTGGGGTCTGGGTTCTGGGGAGGCCGGTCTATTGCTGATAGAGTTGCATTGTGTTTTTCTATCCAGATATGCCTTTGCTACATTGACAGTGTGTTTGGGATCATTGTCATGCTGAAAAGATGGTATTGAGAGGTGGATCAAAATCTGACTGTACTTTTCTGTGTTCATAATTCCATCAATTTTGACAAGGTCCCCGACACCACTGGATGAAACACAGCCCAAACCAGGCCTTTGTAGACGCTGTATAACAACAATTTCAACCATCACTCCATCAGATCTGTTGCCACCGATTTTCAGTCCAGTACCTCCTCAGCCTTTTCTCCCTGTTTCCCTTCCATAAGAATGGCTTCTTGGCAGCCACCCTTCCACTGAGATCATTTATGATGAGACGTCAGTGAACGGTAGATGGATCAACTGAAGAACCAGGTCTTGTGTCAGTTCTTTGCTGGATTTCTTTCTATTTTTGAAAGAAATCTGAGTACATTTGAGTACATGTTTATGAAATCAGAGCATCTGATCAGAAATAAATACATATATGGGTTATAGAAAACTGGTTCAGAAAACATTGGGTATAATTTTCAGTCTCATAAAGATGTGTTGCATAAAAAAGCTTAAACATCATTTTATATTAAGTAACTTTTGCAAAAAGGCAAAACAAGTATTTAGTTAATCTTACTGAAATTGCCTAACTGTAATTTTTAGCATCAAAATATACTTAAATATTCAACTTTCAGAATAATATGCATACTATTACTGGATCATAATTATTGATTTGTTAGTGTGTATATCACTTAAATGTTGCACAACATGTTTTAATTAAAATAGATATGGAGTACTTGGTATGATGTAGTGGGCAAATGAGTCAGTAGTTTCATACTATCCATCCTTCATTCCATCCATTTTCTTCCTCTCATCCATAGAGTGGAGCCTATACCAGCAGTCATAGGGCGAGAGACTCTACACTCTGGGCATGTGGCCAGTATGTAACAATATGTATGTAACAAGGCTGAGAGAGCTGCAACTATTCCCATTCACACCCCTGTCAAATTTAGAAGTACAAGTTAACCTAACATGCATGTCTTTGGAGTGTGGGAGGAAGCTGGAGTGCACAGAGAGAATCGATGCATGCAGAGTCCACACCGAAAGGCCCCAGCCAGCCTAGTGGATTTGAACCCAGGATCATTTTGCTGTGAGCTGATGGTGCTAACCACTGAAGTCACAAGTTACAGTCCAACAATTGTTTTATCCAAGCCCTCATCCAGTGACTTTGTACATCATAAGATGTCTAACAGTAGTCTAGGTCAATGGTGTTGGGAGGGTGGGGGCAATAAAGGGGGTGCCTGTTGTACCCCATGCCTCTGCCTCTCCGGACAAACCCATGTTGTAACAAGTGTAACTTTTTCAGAGATTAATGTTTTATAAAATAGCCATATCCTCTGTAAAGGCTTAATCTCCAGCACAACAGTAACTGTGGTATGTAAGCTCTGTAAGTAAGTAAGCAGAATACTTCAAAAATGGGCTGAAGTCCATTTTTGTGCTGTAATTAATTACATTTGTTTGAGTGCCCTGCTATATTTGAGCATGGTGATGTTCATCTGTGAGGTGGTCAGACTGAAGACATGGAAAATGTCTCAGTGTATGACTTTGACAGATGGTGACAAATGTCCTATTGAAAGGTATGAATTTATGATGAATTACGGCACGATCCATTCAAACCTGAAACCTTGAGACTCAGATCCAAGGTTGGCTGGATTTATTCATTCCATGGAAACGCTGCTTTGGCATCTTGAAGGAACATTAACAGCTTTAAACAATGATGTGAATGCTGCCTCTTTTTCTGCAGTGAACACATTAGAGGGATAATGGAAAAGGGTTTTCACACATACAAAAACTGTGTCATTTTTATACTGGTGTCTTCTAGTTTCTTGTCTTATGTGATTCTCCTGAATAGGATGCAATCTGTCACACTGGAGGTGCAAAAAATAGGAGCCTCAACTGTATCAGCAGGCTGTTACTTGTCAACACAAATCAGAACTGCTCTGTCTGCAGTAACTGAGAAGCAACCAAGCATTAACTACAAATCAGCAGTTGTTAATTCCAGCGTGACAGGAGGAATGGAATGTTTTCAGAGCTTTGAGATTACGTTGATAACCAACTGTCACTTTTTATTCAAAACTCAAGCTATTCGTCAAAGGCGTGGAGAACAAGTTTATTATCTGAGTTGTAGACTCAAAATTCAAAGTTATTATGCGCCTCAGGCGCCTCAGGTGACTCACGATGCTGATGTTGGCCAAAGCAATATGGAGACAACTAGCTTGCCATGCTGAATAACTAATAATAGTGGTGTTTGGTGTATGTAGCAATCTTTAATAATGGCTTAAATGGCATTGTCGTGGCTGAAACATTTATCGGTGGAACACTGCAGTCAGATCAATACAAACAATAGTTTTAAAAATTGCTTGATTAAAAAACTAAGAAGGTTCCGGGTCGAAACGCTGGCTCTGCTTGCATCCTAGATAAAGTTCTTAAGCATTATATGAATGTATGGTTATATACATGGGTTGTAGTCTAAAGCACTTTGGACTGCACTTTCTTCAGTTAAACTCTTTGGCTGGGCAAAAAAAAAAAAAAAAATTATATAAAAGCACTCTGTAGTGAGTTGTTATGAAGCATAGAGGCCAAAACATGCTTTTTAATGCTGTAAAATTGGAGATGGGAGCCTTTGGGGACTGACTTTAGGAAGCAGCCTCAGGTGGTTATTTGAGGAACTTTTTGGCACTTCCACTTAGGAAGGGCTTGCGTTTGTGAAGTCGACCAGTCGTGAGTAAGATCTCTTGTGTAGCAGTGAGGTTTGTTACTATATCGAAATGCAGTAACAATGTCTATAGCAACAATTGTTTTTTGCTTTCCATGCCTCACTTTAATGTGCTAAGAGAATGTGAAATGGAAAAACTTTAAACGCATCACAAATTGTGTCCAAAGAGTGCTTTCTTACACTCACAGGTCACTTTGTCAGGTATACCTGTTCAACTGCTTGTTAACACAAATATCTAATCAGTCGGTCGCATGCATTTAGGCACGTGTGGTCAAGACAACCTGCTGAAGTCAGGGTGCCACTGCTGTCAGCTAAGAACAGGAAACTGAGGCTCCTAGTTTCAACCCTACAACCTACCTGAGTATTGCTGTTAACCATGTCCATCCCTTTATGACCACAGTGTGCCCATCTAGAGGTCACCAACCTGAAGGTTAGTGGTTCAATACCTTTATGCCAAAGAATCCTTGGGCATGAAACTGAACCCTCTATGATATGTTCATCAGAGTGTGATTGTTGGATGGAGAGCATTTAAAAGAAAAAAGTGAGAAAAAGTAGAAAAAAGTGTTTGAATGAATGGGTGAATGAGGCATGTTTAAAGTGCTTTGAGTGCTCAAGTAGAAAAGTGCTAGATCATAACCACTCCATTTACCATCTTCTGACAGCTGCTTCCAGCAGGATAATGTGGCATGTCACAAACCTCAAATCATCTCAGACTGGTTTCTTGAACAGTCAGTTCACTGTGCTCAAGTGACCTCCACAACAACTAGACCTAAATCCAACAAAGCACCTTTGGGATGTGGAAGAATGGTAGATTCACATCGTGGATGTGCAGCAGGCAATTCTGCAGCAACTGCATGACACTATCATGTCAACATGGACCAAATTCAATTCAACTAAATTTTATTTATTTAGTACCAAATCACAACAACAGTCACCCCATGGTGCTTTATATTGTAAGGTAAAGACCCTATAATAATACAGAGAAACCCCAACAATCAGCAAGCACTTGGCGACAGTGGGAAGCAAAAACATCTTTTAACAGGAAGAAACCTTCAGCAGAGGCAGGCTCAGGGAGAGGCAGCCATCTACGGTGACCAGTTGGAGGTGAGGGGGGAAATCTCCTTCCAGCACCATGTTGAATATATGCCATGAAGAATTAAGGCCGCTCTGAAGACAGAAGGAGGTCCAACTGGGAACTAGAAATGTGTACTTAACAAACTGTGTGTGAGTGTATATTCAGACCTATAATATTAAGTAGGCTAGTGAGTTATCAACATGTTGGTAAAGTATCAGTAGGAATGCATTCACTGCCATAATAAATCACTCTTACAGAGAAAAGAGTTTAAAAAAAAACCTTCAAATCAGCCAGCCTAGTTCAGATTAACTCTACACTAACTGTGTATTAAAAATTCAAAGAATAAAAACACATGTATTCAATGTTCTTTTAACTTCAGTAGTTGAAAAATGGATGCCTTTAAAACCTTAAGAAGGAAGTCGCTGTATACTGAGAAGACAAGAAGTGCTGGGAAATGACTATTCTTATATACAAACATGCAAAAAGAGTAATCTAGAACTGCCATCCATCAGAGGCTTCCTTTGTAGGTGCAGGGTGTCTGGCAGGAGGGTCATCGGTCAGCATCTGGTTTACGCCTGTCTCTCTCTGTTCCAGGCAGACTACTGGGGGTCGCAGTATTGATCAGAGCCTTGGATGGGAGCCCTTGACCTGCACCTCCATTTAAGAACTATAAAGGAAGCCCTGCTCCAATCTAATGTTTTCCACCGAGTTGCCAGAGGAGGCTGTGGACACCTGCACTTTGTCAGCGTGTTTAGATTGGGAGCTGAGGCTGATACCGCCAGCCAGCCCTCTCTATCATTAGATCCACTAACGCTTACAATAACAGAGAAGAAGGTAACAGAGAAACACATTAGGTTTCATCTTATTTATGGTCTTTGATGACAAGAGTACAGCTCAAGATCCAACTTGGACATTACAAGGCTAAATTGATGCAAGGCACTTACGGAGCTCATCCATGCAGTCTAGTGTCTAGTGTGAAGATGCTTGTCTGCTGTAAATATTAGGTTTGAGGAATATTTCAGCTTGTCAAAACAAAGGCACGCAATTGCTTTTAACGTCCTTAATCTTTGGATGATTGTTCAAAACAGATTCTTGAGTCACCCTGCCTTACATCTGTTCAAACAGCTGCACTCACAGTTGTCCAAAATAGCACAGCTATGGACAAAAACTAGCTTCAGTTATCGTTTCTCAGGCTTAATTTGTAGTTCTTTTTTTAACAGAAGCAATAATGTCCTCCACTGAAAAATAGTTTTTTGAATTACTGGCGTTTTTGAATTTGTTTATGGCAGTCTTCTTTGGAAATCTATCCCTGAATGCCCCGTGCAAAGTAAAACTATCAAGTGAGTGAAGTTTGACTGAGGTTTCTGAGGATGATTTTTTTTCCCCTTCTTTGTATTTCCTAAAATAATTGACCTGTTAACATCTTAATTTCACTGTGGGACCTCCAAAATTGCCTGATGAGTGATTCTAATGATGAGCTTAATTATAGAGCTTTATGTAAGAGCAGGAGCAGGGAATTTTTAGGCAAAGTTCACCATCATTTTGGCCTGCATTACAAAAAACATCCAACTATTACAAATAATTTTAGTGATGAAAGGTCCAGAGTTTAACCAAACAATGCAGACTTTGCGTATTTGCTGACTATGTTAGATTATTTGTTCTATGTATTTTTGTTCTCTGAGGTTTCCATTAATGCTGTATGGAAATTTACTTTAAGACTTAGAAGCAGAGCCATAAAAAAAAGCAAACAAAGTTGATTATATGATTTATGTTTCTTTTGGTTGGCAAATCCTCACAAAAGTAAGAATGTTTAAAGACTGATAATTAATCCACATTTTGAAGCGTTCTCATTTGGTCATTGGCTTCTATTGAAGATATACATTTTACCTCTCTGTTTTAATGTGATCATTTTTGCTCATTACAAATCTTTGCTAACTTTTCAATTGCAGGATCTTTTGTTATCCCTAATAGCGTTGATGATCAGATCTTTCCTGGTAGTTATGTGATAGTAAATAGCTTTTAATGAGCTAAGTGTCTGCAGTTTTTTCTTTGTAAATGGATTGTGCATCTCTGAATTGTAAAGATCCTTTTATTTATATAGTGCCAGCTCACAACAGCAATTCAGTTCAGTTCAATTCACAAGAACGGTCACCTGAAGGTGCTTTATGTTGTAAGGTAAAGCCCCTGCAATATTAGAAAGAAACCCCAACAATCCGACAACCCTTTATGATCAAGCACCTGGCAACAGTGCAAAGGAAACACTCCTTTTTAACAGGAAGAAACTTCCAGCAGAACCAAGCTAAGGGAGGTGACAGCTTTCACCATCCACCTGGTCCGGTTGGTCCAGGTGGATGGCTTTGCAGTGCTTTAGCTGCTGGACAGATGGCCTCACATTTGACTCTAGAAGAGCTCAAGGCCGACTGCAAGGTGCCCAGATTCTGTGGCTGCAAAACAAGCCCAAATGATTACCCCTCTACTACCGTGCTTCACAGTTATCATGAGGTGTTTATGCTTATGTGTTTGCGTTCGACAAATATGGCGCTGTGCATTATGCTCTAACATCTCCACTTTGGTCTTGTCTCTCAAAGGGACATTGTTCCAGAGGTGTTATGGTTTGTTCAAATGAAAATTTGCATATCTAAGCTGTGCTGCCATGTTTATTTAGAGAGAAGAGGCTTTCTTTGGTAACCCTTCCAAACAAGTAATATTTTTTTCTTATTTTACTGCTATGAACATTAAAATATATTAACTGAGGCCTGTAGAGTTGAGCTGTGGCTTTTGAGGTGTTTGCAGTTTCTCTGAGCATTTCCACAGTCACTGTGGCATTGTGTTAACACACACCTGAATGCTACAGAACAACAAACCTTTATAAAGGTGGCCACACTTACTCATAATCAATTAATCAGATACATTTGATTAGCAGCACCTGACTTCCTCTGGAAGCAGTGATGGTGTACTTAGTTTTCCACAGGGTTGCATGGAGTCCTGTGGAAACCTTTTCACATGGTTGTAGCTAGCTAACTTGCTAATATGAATGGCAGATGCCACTGTGCAATTTAAAATACTTAATAATCTTATTTCAGAATTCACTTTCACTGCTTCCATAAATGTGAACATTTAATAATATAATAATAGGACAAGATGCTTGACATGCCCATCACCTGTAACCACACGTTTACAGTGTTGTATCATCGGCTTCTCTGCAGTTATCATTGGGGACCTGAACTTTTGCATGTAGGCAGCGTACGCTTCCATATAAAAAGAAACTGGAGTCAGCATAGCGAGTTTTTATGCTCTGGTTGCAGGAGAGAGGTTGTGTGGCCGAGCAGCCTTGGGCAGGGTTAGCAGAAAGGCACCCATCTGGCAGTGTGAGGTTTGACTGGCATATGGTTAAACAGTGATGCAGTCTGACAAATTTCAAACAGAGCTTATGAAAAGATAATATAAACACAACAGTCACTCTGGGCTCAGCGTCCACCTGTGTGTATGTCACCCCAGAGTGTGAGTTAAAGGGCGCTGCTAATGAGTGGAGCTGCTCGGTACTCTTGGATTAAGGTCTTTATAAAGTAAATCACTGTCAGATAAAGGCACAGTGTTTACAACGCACCATTAATATTTTGATCAGTGTGTTTAAGAGAACTAGCTCCTTAATGCACACTGTCCCTGGTTTTAATGGGATGCACTGGCATGTCGGACTTTGCCCCCCACTGTGTTAACAGGTCATGAATCTTTTGCCAATTTAAGTACCACACCATGTTTTGTTGTTGTTTTTTGTTTTATTTAGTTTTTTCCCTTTACAGACATGTCCGTGTAATGTTTAGTGAAAGATTCTTAGGAGTTGCAGTGTTATTTAGTCAGGTGAATGTGGGAGGGCAGCCAGGACAAGGGAAGGGACCTGAGAAATGATTAAGGATCCATGCAGATTTGACTGCAACAATAAAATAATGTCAAACGTGTCATTTTGGATTGTTAGCCTGTGTCACAGGGTGCTTTAAAGCTGTCTAAATGTTTGACACAAGCCATTTTAGCCTCAGTCAATCATTCAGTAACAGAAACAGGAAACTTCTTCAGGAGTCACTGTAGAGCAACTAAATTAGGAAACAATTAATGTTGTCACATGTGCTTGAATGTCCTATTAAAGCTATTCTAAAAGTGAGACTGAGCTTAGTTAGACATTTCATTCATGGCTTTGTGTTACCAATAAAGACAACTGATTATTAATACTGAGAACAATGAAAATGCTTTATTGCCACCATATGATTAATCATAAATACCAAACTATCATATAGCCTGGTTTAAAATGCTTAGGTCCATTAAATCATAGTTCTGGTTTATTTCAACTTATTTTCATAAAATAAATCCACCAAATTATTGATTTAGACCTGGAAATGTAATCACATTGCTAAAACAAAAAACCAAAACCAAAAACATGAGCAGTGAGACATCAGTGCAGTTTGTATATAAATGTTAAACTGTGGGGAACCAAAATATTGCTTAAAATCTCACTAAATTCACATAAAAGCTGAACAGCCGTAGCAAGTGTAACTGTAGACTGTGATATATTTGTATCCATCCATTCTCTTCTGCTTATCCTGTTCAAGGTCACAGGAGGGCTGGAGCCTATCCCAGCTGCCATAGGGCAAGAGGCAGGGTACACCCTGTACAGGTCATCAGTATGTTGCAGTGCCAACACAGAGAGACAGACAACCATTCACGCTCAAATTCAACCCATGGGCAATTTAGAATGACCAATTTACCAATTAACCTAACTCCACTAACTGTATGTCTTTGGAGTGTGGGAGGAAATTGGAGTACCTGGAGAAAACCCAAGCTAACATGGGGAGAACATGCAAACTCCACACAGAGAGACCCGGGCTAAGGTGGGATTCAAACACAGCGCTTCTAGTTGTGAGGCAACAGTGCTAACCACCACACCACTGTGCTTCTTATATAGGCGTGTATGTTTTGGATATTAATATTAACAATAAGAACTTGTTGTAGGCCAAAACTATAAACCAGCCCTGTTTTATTGTTACTTTAAATTTGATGTTAAGTTTTGTTTATCTAAATTTTGTGGTAGTGAATTGCAGTCAACTGCAAATTGCATACAGGTCAGCTATGGCTATTATTGTAGTAATTCATAAAATGTGGATTCATGCAATTGAGCATCAAGGAATTTTCTTAATAGTGCTGACCTTTGACAACATTTAGTTTACATTAATGCAACACCATTATCTTTAATTCAGCCCCCCTTGCTGCTGCTACAAACTGCCTAGTTACAGAGGAGTTATGAGATAAGAGCCTTTATATAAAAGGAAGTAGCCACTGTGACATCACACATCATTTTTTAAATTGAACTCTTCAATTTGAGACTTCAAAATTAGTTTTTAGAGTCTTGCCATGTTGGATTTTTGGAGGAGTTACCATATTTGGAATGGTAACTTATCTGCAAACGCCAGCAAGCTTGGCCAGCAAGCTGTCCCACTGAATATATGGGTGCAAAGCACAGACACACTTTACTAATCTGTGCTAAATAATAGAGTACTTAATAAAACTGAAGCACAAAATGTGTGTAAAAGCTGCCACACAGCTGCCAATATGATCTGTCAACAAATTCAAATGAAATACTCCAATAGATCCAGTTCAATGATTCTATTATCAGAGGCGAGGCCTCAGAGACTGCTGCTGACTGGTGCTGTGTTGGGCCTCTAACTCTTGCACTGAACGGGGTAACTACACAACCTTTTCTATCAGACTGTTTAGACTGATTCTTTTCAGTATTTCATTGTGGGGATTGGTTTCCTGTTGGAGCCAGCCACAAAGGGCCACTAGAGCAACTGCAGGTTTTGCTTTGCTGTATTTTTTTTTTTTTTAGCTTGGAAGTTGCTGCTTGGACAGGAGTTGTGGGTACAAATAGATCTACTAACCTTACTGTATATGATTTACATGAACATGCCCCATTAGCAGAAAAGTTAACAAGCTTTAGCTTTCTAACAATGAGATAAGAGAGTGATTGCAACCATGACTCTAAAGTTTCTACTAAGATAAATTTATAAAAAACATGATCATAACAATCATATCAGCTATTAAGGGCTGGTTAGGTTGTGTCCTAGAATACATGGTCTTCTAGTTTACCACAGAGCTACAATCAGGAAATGCCTGGAATTTATTTTTATCTTTAAGAAACCAGCAGAGACTGTAGGGTATACAAACAGGTATGATAATGCAGTGTTTTACTGAGATCCATCGACCCCGACCTCCTCCTTCATTGTTCTGTTACATCACACCATGTTCTCCTTCTCTCGACAGACAGACAGACGAGACTCGTAATTATTAAGGTCGCTAAAGGGCTTTTTAATATGAACATAAACAGATGTCATTTTGGAGTTTTTGCTGAAATGACTGATGCTTGTGTTTTTCTTGGGAGGACAGTTTCCTCAAATTAGAAGCACTGATGAATAGATCATAAAGCCCAGACTGGAGATCTGATCCATCACTTAGTCCAAGTCATATCTAACATGTTTTCCGCACAGCTCTTTTACATCTATGTTAAGGAATCTCTTTCACATATCTTGCCACTAGTCACGGCTATACAATGCTGATTATAACTGTCACCTCTTGTTACTGTCTTCAAGGCCATCATAGAATTACTTACAGTTCCTGTGCCAGGAGTTTCTGATTGTTTTCTCTGAAATCCACAAAAGGCCTGCAAGGAAACTTCTCCACTGATTCCAGACCCATGTGAGGCACATCTGGAAGATTACTATGGTTGTGTCTTCCAGTCCGACAACCCATCCAAAACCCTCTGCTATTTTAATCCACTCTGAATATTCCAACAGGCTGCAATCAAACCGAATAAGAGAGGATTGGACGCAGAACAGAAGGCTGGAAAATTAAAAACAATTGCCGGATATTGGGGAATAAGATTGTTTTGTGCATGTCTTTCTTAAATTCTTGTAGAGCTGTGGAATCCATTTAATGTTCAGAGACCAGTTGTTGTGAGATGTTGTATCGCTGCAGCCTGAAAATAAAGCTTGATTGTGGCCAGATCTGTTTTCTTCCTTACATCTTTGACATTAGTTTAATCGATACGGAATTGCTCATAATTACAATAATGAGATGCAGCTGCTGTCAAGCTGTCACAATATTATAAATTATGAAAACATTTCTTACACTTATAATAGGTGTAAAGGGAATAATTTGTCCATCAGCACACATCATTGCAATCATGTATAAATCATCACTCTCTTCATCTGTCAGAAAGGAAAAACATGTTTCATGTTGGTTTTACTATTAAAGTCTTTCTGACCTCTGTTCTCTGAATGTCCGGCCATTTTGGTCCAAATAAGATGTGACCTGAGTCCTCATTCAGCTTCAGACTGTGCTGTCATTGGTGTTGCCTTTAGTTATTATTACCATGCATTCAAAGCAGTAAGTTAAAGGAACAGTAGCTGCTGGTGCTCCGACCGCTTTAGCAGATTTTCCCCCCCCATCCTGGGTTTGGCCTTTCATACTTTTATGCTTTTCTAAAGGCACACATCACTGTATGCTATAATATTTCACTGCAATTATTTTTAAAAAAGACACAAAAATGATGATCACAGAGCTGATCTTGGTAGCAAAGAAACTGATCCAACAGAAGACGTGGAGTTATCATACTGTAGGGTTTGATTAAAATGACTAAAATGCTTAAATTTAAATAAAATATCTGTAAAACAAACAAAACAAAGAAACAAACAAAAACATGAATTCTTTTCCACTTTGTTAAATGTTGTTTGGCTAATTGATTTCAAGTTTAATATTAATGTTATAAATATTTCGATGCTCTGAAGAAATGACATCAGCAAAATCACAAAAAAACCATTCTTTATAGGAAAGTCCTTAAAAATCATCTGTCACTCAGGAGCTGTCTGCTCTCTCTGCCTTTTTTCTCTCTTTAATCAAAGTAATTAAGTCAATAACTAAAAAAAAGAAAAGTCACTATAATAAGAAAAATGGAAATTCTGCATACAAGTACTTTTTCTTAAATTTAGTAAATCCATACAGCAAAGTTTGCTTCTTTAAATTTAGCAAGGTCATTTTTCAAAAAAATTTAGCATAAAACACGATCATAAAAAGACGGCAGTGCAATATTTTGTTTTGCTGTTTGTGTTTATGTGAAGCTGTATTCTTTCATCCTCTGCTCCAATCATAATAGAACAATCATAGTTTATAATCATCCAAAATGAAACAAAACAAGAAAAGAAACAGTCTTATCTTTTTTTAATAACTTACACTCCTGTGGCAAAAAAAAAAAAAAAAGTCTCACTTTTTACCTAAACTGTCCCATCAATCCACCCAGAGCCATAAGGCCACGGGACTGTGGGACTCACTTCGTCCTTTGCGCCATAATTAACGCAGCAGCATCTCAATAAGATCTAACCATATTAGCTTACATTTAAAGAAATATCATTAAAGAAATATTACATAACATTTAAGTATATGCAGTTACGTAGATCAATCTAAATTATGTAGATGATTATAAGTTATCTTTTATGATATAGTTTATGCCGAGCAATAAACTGAACATGATGCACTCAAAAAGAAATGAAACGAGTGTGTAACAGTATTAATAAACCAATGTGTTTTAAATATATACAATAATTGCATACTTATGGGTATGCAATTAAAACAGAGGAGTCCAGTCATGTTGACTTTATAAAGTCTTTTGAAGTGTGAGGTGTTTTGTCGGGGACAAAATATGTTTCCCCTAAAGTCTAACAGAGAATGCAGTATATTGAGCATTTTTAGGAGACAGGGTTGGGCCCAGACAGATAGATGATGCTTCCTCCACAGCAAAACAACCCGTCAGAGGACGAAGTGTTCAGAGCAGCAGATCCACCTGTCTGCACTGAGTGCACCTAAACTATACTACTTAAGATAACAATTAACTTAAGATCATGACTTCTCAACTAAACCCATTCTACTTAGCTTCGTGTGCCACCGCTGGAGTTAACACAGAACGATAAGCATCAGGAGTCAAACGCGCGGTAGCACTAAAGGCTCTAGTGTTTTCTTACACTGTTTCTTTGCTGTTCAAACCAAGTTTCCGCTTCTTGGGTTTCATCTGTTTTCATAATCTGTATTACTTAAGTCACGGAGGGCTTTTGCACGGCTGCTGCCTTTAGCCCGAGCAGAAATGCTTAAGACTATCAGCTGCATCTAAATGAAAAGCACAATATGACCATACAACACATCCATAATGAATTATAGAAGGCTTTAATGAGAAGTGAAGCTGTTTCCACACAGCCGCGCTGTCATAATATGCTTGTAGCGAAGAATCTGTCCAAACAGTTCTTGGGAAGAGATGACAAACTGCCAGGACATTTGTAATTTGTATACTTTATGGGGGAGAGGGCCTCATGAGGAAAACAGTCCAACATTTGAAACCATTAAGCATTTAACTATTTATCATTTCCTGAGTGCAGGTATTTCAGGAAAAAGATAAAAGATCTGGTGTTTCTATAGGACAAAAACAAACGAGCAAGCAGTCTCTCACTTTGCACCATGACTTCTGTGAATCTTGAAGCTGTACCAGTGTTAAACTGCTGCCTTGTCATGTCTTACATTTGAAAACCATAGAAAGCGGGATTGACTTCCAAGCTGGGTTTTAAAAGGGAAGGGGGTTTTGTGCTGTAATTGCTATATAATGAGAGTTTCGCTGACCTTCTGCCACAACTTGGACATGTTTTTTTATTTACTCATCTTGCAAAAGGCATTGACTCCATTAAACAGATGGAAATTCCTCCAGCTCCTGCTGGAATTTGATTTCTCCCAACAGCTGTCTTGCTTTATACAAGCATGAAGTCAGGGAATCGCCCATCTCAAATCAATCACGCCGGCTGACATTTCCTACAAACTCTGCTCACAGAGCTGTGTGCAGGAGGGGCCGTGTGGGCTGACAGGGGAGCATCATCATGGCGGGCGAGATGGCGGGCTGATGCGATGTTGTTTATACCCTGTAATGCCTCTTCCCATTAGCTGCGTGGCTGAGAGCTATGAGCCACAGGAAACCACCTAACACCTGCAGGAGGAAACTTTCCGTTAGCACATGGCCATTAGTTCTGAAATTTGTGAGTGCACGGGTGGTGGTGGTGGTGGTGATGGAGCAGTTTGCTAATATTGCAATTCAATTTTTTTCAACATGTCTTCCAATCTGAACAGGCATATTTCACTGATTTATGGATGCAAACTTTAAGGTCAGCATAACACGGCTATTTGTCACCAAAAAGAGTATAATATTAAAGACTTGCATTAAAAATATATTCACATTTCTGATATATGCCATAAATGAAAATGGATTCAGACTTTAGGATCTTTCTTATGGGAGAAAAAAATTGCCTCAGTCCCGTCCTCTCTCCAACTTCTTCTTTTAACTGACTTTATGGCATTTTGCCAATTAGTCTTTTGTTTCTGTTATATTATGACTAAGAAATTTACCTATGAGTCTTAATAAGCTGCTGGTACAAACCTTTAAACAATTAGAGTCATTATTTATGGTAGGGATGAATTTTCTTTAGACTTCATTTCTTGAACGGCTTTTTTGTCTATAACATCTTCCGTGCAACACAATAAGGTAGGCATTACTTTACAGCTCAGTCTCAACGTGTAATATTAGTTCTCACCCAAATTTTCTGATTGAGTGGAAGTAAAATAAATGACATTCGCAGAAAAATAATTTCCCCTCAGATGGATGTGGAAGCCAGAATGTTCCAACTGGTCATTCCGAATTATAAAAACGTGACTCTGAGGTCTGGGTACTCACAGAAAATAGCATTTATTTTTGACTGCAGCCCTGCGTGAGAACCCATTCACCGGCACGAGTTGTAATGGAGGGCGAAACACTGAGGACTTTATTCCTCCCGTCACTTTAAACTGCAAATGCTGCCCCGCAGTTCTCTTCATGTTCCCGCCTCAGAGTGTTGACAGTTCAGCTTCATAATGAATGGAAGTCTCTGAGCTGTTTTGTACAGCTGAGAGTTTGTGAACACGCCATGTGTTAATGTGCACTGCCAGGATAAGTGATTAGAGAATGGCACAGGAAATAAAGCACCAAATTAGTTTTTTATTTACAGTGTATATTTACACTGTGGCAGCAGAATCTGTCATGTTACTAAGAGAAATGCTGGTAAATTATAAATTTCTTTAACGTATGAGGAATCTAATTGCTGGAAAGCTAAGCCACGTTTGTAATACTTACAGTTTTGTCACTTCTTAACATCCATCAGGTTACCAGCAACCTGCCTAGGGTTAGGCTTGAGTTTTGTTTTAGCAACACCTTTCAAATAAAGTCTCATACATTCATTGTGGCATGAAAGTTTTTCTGTTAAATGCGTTTCCATTTGGATTTCCAAAAATAAAAGGCAGCTAACATTGCAGCTCTACATGGGTTAACTGTGTAGCTACTGAAAGATTAGTTAGCCTAAATTATAAGGCAATGTGATTTCTTATCTACACCATACTGCCAAAAGTATTCGCTTGTCTCTCTTCACACACATGAGTGACATTCCATTCTTAATCCATAGGGTTTAATATGAAGCTCCGCTCTAATTCATCCCAAAGGTGTTCTATCAGGTTGAGGTCAGGACTCTGAGCAGGCCAGTCAAGTTCTTCCACACCAAGCTCACTCATCCATGTCTTTATGGACCTGCTTTGTGCACTGGTGTGCAGTCATATTGGAACAGGAAGGGGCCATCCCCAAACTGTTCCCACAAAGTTGGGAGCATGAAATTGTCCAAAATGTCTTGGTATATTGAAGCATTAAGAGTTCCTTCACTGGAACTAAGGAGCCAAGCCCACTCCCGAAAAACACCCCCCCACACACACACACACACTCACTCCACCAAACTTTACACTTGGCACAATGCAGTCAGACAAGTACCGTTCTCCTGGCAACCGCCAAACCCAGACTCATCCAGCAGATTGCCAGATGGAGAAGTGTGATTCCTCATTTCAGAGAACGCATCGCCACTGCTCTAGAGTCCAGTGGCGTCGTGCTTTACACCACTGCATCCATCACTTTGCATTGCACTTGGTGATGTAAGGCTTGAATGCAGCTGCTCGGTCATAGAAACCCTCTCCATGAAGCTCTCTACGCACTGTTCTTGAGCTAATCTGAAGTCCACATGAAGTTTGGAGGTCTGTAATGATTGACTGCAGAAAGTTGGTGACCTCTGCACATTATGCACCTCTGCATCCACTGACCCTGCTATGTGATTTTATGTGACCTACCGCTTTGTGGCTGAGTTGCTGTCATTCCCAATCGCTTCTACTTCGTTATAATACCACTAACAGCTGACTGTGGAATATTTAGTGGCAAGGAAATTTCACAACTGGACTTGTTGTGCAGGTGGCATCCTATCACGGTACCACGCTGGAGTTCAATGAGCTTGTTTACATGTTTGGGGTGGCTGTGGCTCAGGAGGCAGAGGAGGTCACCTACTAATCGGAAGGCTGGCAGTTTGATCCCTGGCTGCTCCAGTCTGCATAACAAAGTATCCTTGGGCAAGATACCGAACCCCAAGTTGCTCTCCAATGCAATCGTTGGAGTGTGAATGTGTGTGAATGGGTGAATGAGGCATTATGTATAGAGCGCTTTGAGTGCTCAACATAGAGTAGAAAAGCGCTATAAGAACCGGCCCATTTACCATGTTTGAAGGAATTACTATGTGGGTAAAGAAACTTTCATCTCAAGCCTTTTTTTTTTTTTGGTAAGGTCAAGGACATATATCTATATCTATCTATCTATCTATCTATCTATCTATCTATCTATCTATCTATCTATCTATCTATATATATATATATATATATATATATATATATATATATATACACACACATATAGAGGGAGAGCAAACTTCTATAAGTGAGTACAGGGGAGGAAAATGTCCCTTGGACAGAGGCAGGCTCAGGGTGGGCTGCCAGCTGCTTCGATCTGCTGGGGTGGCAGGAAAACTGTCATTTTCTGCTGGACAGTCAGTTTTTAGAGCTTTTCCACTGAAAACAGCTGCCTTGTGCTGCACTAAATGAGGCTGATGAGAGAGGTGAGATTGATCCAAAACAGGGAAATTAAAGGTTGTCTGAGGTGGAAAAGTTGATGCATTAATAAAAATAAAATGTGACAAGGTACAATGGAAACAGACTTAGCAAATAAAGAGATGAAAAATAGCCACAGACCAAAACATCAGCTGTGTGTGCAGTGATGAGAAAACAATAGCCTTCCTCAAAGTAACACATGCAATAAATAGAAATAGAAACATTATGTCTCCATCAACTCCACATTCCTTTACACTGTTCAGTTCACTTACATCATCTCATTGCAACTTCTTCTTTTGCAGTGGTTTAATGGAAGCTGACAGGAGAGTTAGCACAACCAACCAGCCCTTTTCTACAGTTTAACAAACAGCACACAATGTCAACAGTAGATAAAAACTTACAGTTTGGGCTTCATTTAGAAAGAAACAGCTACGGCTTTTTTCACTTTTTGCAGTCATGTTACCATTTTGCCAAGTGGTTGTCACTGCAACACTGTGGAACCACCCCACGATGGAACAGTGCAAAAACCAGAAGTAAACAGTGATATGATGGGCTGAAGGCAACATCATCATTCTCTTTTATTTTTACTTTTACATTTTTGCTGGCATCACAATAAATTGGCTGCCCGTGGCAGTTGTTGTTGTTTCAGGGGTCTCATACAAATTTGGGTCTCAGGGCAGCGACTATTTGACAAAATCAGGATGTGCGACGATTAGTGTTGTGTTGAACTGAATAACACAAGGACCCTCTTGAGTTGGCAAGCTAATCTTGTGGGAACGTTGCAGGTCCTTTTTTGTTTTCAGTCGACCTCACAAGCATAGCTGTGAGATGCAAATGATTCCTTAAAACCATCACATAATTATGTATCAAGTTTTAAACTTTCAGAAAGTCTTTAGCAGAAATCCTGCTGAAACACATTTGAGTTATTGAAGTCCAGAAGTTGAGAAAATATCTGAATTTATCAGTGACATTAAGAGATGACACGTGCCTATTTAAGAGGCTACTTTCCCAAATGTGAGGCAGCAGCCTGCATGCTGATATCAGATTAAATCATAGTGACACAGCAGGGATGCACCATAAACTGGTACACTATGCAGGGAACAATGTGTCTCCAGTGGGAAGGACCCCCCCCCACACACACACACACAAACACACTTCCCTTTGACATGTCACCCCCCCAGTGCTCAAATGAAACTTACATCAATAAACAAAGCTACACATTATTTGTTGACCATTTAAAAAACTTTATGATCACCAGTTTCAGCTTTGCAGTAACTGATGATCCTCATAATGATCATAGATGGTTTGCAAAGCAATAATTAACCACTTAGTAAATGATCATCAGCTATCAGGTCATTGTTTAAAAGAAAAGAGCTATTTAAGCTGATCAGTTTACTATTTAACATTGTTATAAGACTTTTATCTACTATTTATATTTATATTTTGCCACCATTTTTCAAACCCCGCCCCCACTCCCCACCCCCACCCCACCCACAGCCTGCTGGTGGTGGCGGGGGTGGATCATATGTCACAAGTCTTTCCAGTATTTCTGATTTGTGAAGCTCAAGGTTGTTTATTTTGACTTAAGAGGTAAAAACTTGTGTGTTTCCTGATGTTGTACCTCTGCACTGTATATGTCTAGCTTTCCAGCAGCATCAGCACAGAACATGTGCTCACTTTGGGGGATAAAACAAGTTTGATTTGCTTCCACTGCAGTGGTGGGGTAGGCTCCAATATCTAAGTGACACCTTACAAACTTTTTCAGTTTTCTTTTTTATCATTTCCAAATGTAATTTGAACGCTGGCTCTCTGACTGCCAAATCTTCTGGCAAACCCTGGGGTAACAGCAGCATACTGTAATTTCTTCATTTCATATTTATCATGTTATGGCTAATGACTTCAAGAGTAACTGTAAATGTGTTGGACCTATCATGGAGTGGAGCCATTTTGGCTCCTCCGCTGTTTACCATGCAAGCTCTCCTGCTTGCATTTACATCAGTCTATACATTGACTAATAACAACAACACACCTTACCATCAATATCAACATCATACAGTTAGAATTGTCTCAGCAGATGTAATGTGGAACAGGCATGTTGTCAGGGAGCGTCCAGTGCAAACAAAGAGAAGAATGGCAGAGCTAATGTGAAGCTGGGCCTGCACAGAGTTGGGTTTCAGGCTAATTGGGATCATACGCCGAATGTGCAGTTTTGGCACATACGTTAGATTAATCAAGGGTTCTTTAATCGTGGAGAATTTCTCCTGTGCGTGGTTAGGGCGGCCTCTTCTCCCCACCCCCTCAGTCCGAGACCCCCATGCCTGTGCTGTGTCTAAGCACGGACATTTTGACTCCATAAACACCTGCTCTCTAAAAATTGGGGTCAACCTCTCATTGCTCGCACCAGAGCGTTATCATGCCACCACAAAGGGTCCCCTTAATGATTAAATTGTATGGATGTTCCGAATTTGCAGATTCTTGGCGTCTGACTCTTCCTCCTGATTGTAATTTATGTCGGAAGTCATTGCTGTCCAACACTCGGCCCCCTCTCAAAGCCCAGGAGAGAGGAATGTGCACGTGGACGAGGCCCGCGTCATCCAGCCTGCTCTGGCTCCAATCTGCGCCGTGGAGCCGAGGCGACCTCACACATTCACCTTGCAGCACGTACAAATTAACAAATGCATTTCTAAAATGTGCTTGTGTTTTTCTTTCTTTTTTCTGGGACCTTTTTGCCAACTTCAGCTCTGCTGTTTAGGTTAACCTGTCATTAATCTGCATATGATTACGCCTTGACATAAATTTGACATCCTGGGTAAGGACTGATTAGCCATTTACTTGGGTGATGATGATGATGGTGCTGGTGGTGGTGATGTGTGTGTGTGTGTGTGTGTGTGTGTGTGTGTGTGTGTGTGCGTGTGTGTGTGTGTGTGTGTGTGTGTGTGTGTGTGTGTGTGTGTGCGCGGTGGGGGGTTGCGGATGTCCATGTCAGCTGTGGATCTTTGGGTGAAACTGAAAACTGAGACCAATAAGTAACAGAAAGGTGCCCTTTGGAAAAAAAAATCCCTGATGATTAGCAGGACTCTTGAGAATCTGGATTCCATCATTTTTAAAGAAAAATGAATATAGAGTTTATTAAGCCTTAGGGGCATCAACTGAATGAAACTAATACACTGGCTAATAATATTAAGAACTAGTTTTCATGAGTTAGATTTCATCCATGCATAGATTCAGAATGTGGATCTTTTTCAACATAATGAGAATCCCAGGTTTTAATGTATATTATAGCCATAAAGAAATGGGCCTGTCTACATAATAAGGCTGCTCAGGT
This sequence comes from Pterophyllum scalare, assembly GCA_024447675.2. Lineage (NCBI taxonomy): Eukaryota > Metazoa > Chordata > Actinopteri > Cichliformes > Cichlidae > Pterophyllum > Pterophyllum scalare. The sequence continues at coordinate 23,687 of JAMQGT020013132.1, read as the reverse complement.
TACTGAATAATATATCCAACTCTCATTAATAGCAGAAGGCCTTTGAAGTGTAAAGCAAGGACAACTTTGAATTAAAGGGAGGATCCAAAAAAGAAAAAGAGCCTCATTGTGAGAGTAAGAGCTCCACAGCTTTGGGGCCAAAAATGAACAACTCTGCACTCTGTGGATAAAGGAACTGTGCAACACAATGAGTCTATTTCTTCCCTGTCAGCATGAGATTTGAAAAGTTTGACTTTTTTGCTCTACCTTGTCAAATGAGTGAATTGTACAGTAAATAAATGAGTCAGTCAACACTGGCACCATTCTAAAAATCCTCAACCGCAGCTCTGCCGAGTGTGATGCAGCGCTGCAGATGCTGCATGCAGCATCTGCACCGCGCTCCGTAAACCTACAAAAATGAAGGGAGGTTTGGAGGGGCGGCCACCACGGAGGAGAGCGTTAAGTGTAATGTGTGTTGATATGAACTCTGGGGATTTTGGAACAGCCAAACATGTTCATTTTTTTTTTTAATGTTAACTGAGAGATTCAGACCTTTAATTTTCACATTGAGTACAGGGAGTGAGACACATTTCCTTTGAAGTAAACAATCTGGGCTCTTGGGCTTTGTTCTTCTGTTTACAGCAGTTTTTACATGCAGACATGAGCACTGGTGTTTGCCACATTCTGAGCCAGCTGCTTATTGATTCCATGCTCATCCAAGGACAACACCTTAAGGTCATCAGGTCCAAATGAAGGTTTTGTGGAAGGCAGCTTTAAAACAGGAGCAGTAAGAGAAAAACACATGTTGAACTGTAAAGCTTTGGCCTTTTATTTTACTTGTTTTGATGTATTTTTTGATTTTTCTTTTTTTTTTTTTAAACAAACTGCGTTTGATCGAGTTACAGCTTTGGGTGTGTTTTCAGATGCAAGTCATATTTTTAGACTCTGATTTAAAATGTCACAGCTGGGAGTCGATGAGCTGTGATTGATTGATTTTGAAGCATATTTATGCAAAAACAGATGTTTTTCAGATGATTCCTGGTATCAGTCACTCTCTAATATATTGGCTATATAATTTTAAAAAGGTGCGCACTATATGTTACTACATACACCATATCACATTTTGTCCTTGTTAAATATTGAGTTTAATACTTTTACATTTATGAAAAAGACCCAAAATGTTTGTACTTCCAGGCGCTCTAGCACCGCTTTATCACAACAATAATTTATTTCACTATATTCAATTTTTGACAGATATCTCAAACGGCAGGGCTGAAGAACCAACAGACATGCACGTGCTAGAATACACATAACTGGCTGTAACAATGCGGTCTACTGACATAAAACACCTAGCCAGCATAAATTATAGTGACTTGTTAGCCACCAGTAAAATCTGCAGCTGCATCTGTTTTGTTCATTTACAAACTCAATTGGGCGTTTTATGGCCTTATAAAAAGCATGAATATAAGCGTGTAAAATTCAACTAAAGTGTGAGCTGCTGTCCTGCCTCATTCATGTCGTGGATTATTTTAATGTTGTTTTAGTGCAAATATTATTTGTTTTGGTCATAAAAAAATGTATTTAAATGCTCCTAACCAACTAGATGTTATGCTGCAATCATAAGCCATATAAACAAACTTTTTTTTGGTACTTTTTCTTTGTTTGTTTTTGTGTGTGTGTGTGTGTTTTAAGTTTTGGATGGGATTGAGACACAAACTACTTACAAAAATACACTTTAACCAAGATGTCTGAGATTTGGCCCCCTTGTGGGCAAGAGATGTGAAAATTGTAAAAGTTTTAAAAATCATATTTCAGTATTTTCAGTCTAAAAACAATCAAGAGTGTGTGTGTGTGTGCGTGGGTGTGTGTGTGTTTTAGTGGATTCATGTCTGTAATTTATGTTTACATAAAACAGTAAAAATGTCGTCTTCCATTTAAGTGATTAACGACTGTTTTGTGATAATTATGCGGGAAGTTATTAAGCAAATTAAAATGAGGTGTGTTTTCAAAAAGAAAGATAAGGGTAGAGCAGCATATTGTAGCTGCAATGCGCTCTCACACATTTTATCCTGTTTAATTATATTATTTAAATAACTCGGCCTGTAGTATTCCTGCTGCACACTAATGGGTTTGTGGAGCCCTTAATTTAGTGGAATTATGTGCCTATGCTGACTTAGTGGAGTCTAGACAGTACTGTTCTGTCAAAGGATAATAGTGAGCTTTCCTGTGAGATGCCATTACAATATTCCCAGAAAAAAAAAAGATATAATAGCATTATCATAACACAATAAAAGCCATGTCAAATAAACTGAAGCACCCTTTCATTCATGACACTAGTCAGAACTGGATAGGATTTTTTTTTAATGCATTTAATGACATCAACTCAAAAACTGTTAGAAATGATTTTCTATTCCTGTTCAATAATCACTGCTAATGCTGCAATAGAGGTTTCAGTCATTTATAGACTATTGTTTAAGCTCCATATATTTTACTTCAGCTTGTTCTCTGATAAATGGATTTCACTTTTAACTCTTACAGCTCTTAAACCTCTGCTAGCTTTTTATCCACTGTTACTTTTTATGCATTTTACTTCTTATTTCAACTGGTTGGTTAGCTGTTTGGACTATGCCATATCTTTGTCACCCTGTTGTTTATAAATCCATTACTTTCAGCTGTTTATCTACGTTTAGCTGTTTCCTACAGTATTCATATTTTGCTTTTATCCATTGCTTTTAGCTATTTTAGACCTACTTTAGCCGATTGCTTAGCTATTTCAATTATATATCTGGAGCCTTAGCTTTAGTTTTCATTACTTTTAGCTTTTTATCTTAGCCGTTTCACATTGGTGTCTGGTACTTTATTTTGCTGCTTCTGTTACTCCTTTACGGAGATTACTTTTAGCTGACTACCCATATGTGTGTTTTTCACTTTCCATTTTAAAGAAGTCCTTTTTTATTTTGGACCATTGTTAGCTACAACTTTAAGTCAAAAATTAAACCTTTAATCTATTTTAAATAATACATCATGATGGGTAATAATAATATGTAGTATATGTGAGAGGTTGTTTTTTATTCTCAGGCAGCTGCACAGTGAGCGTGGAGACTCACTGTGGGTAATTTCCTAAATTCACACATATTTCTAACATTTTCAAGCAACTTTAGTCTTCACTGGGGAAAAACCAATACTGAATTCTGTCTTTATAATACAGATAATAAAAAATAATGCGCAGGGTGGAATCGAGAATCCCCCATAAACTCGCCGCACCATAACAGCCTCAGACGTGTTAATGAGCGTACAAAAACGGAACAGATAGCCTATTTTTAAACACGGGATAAGGCGCACTAAAGCGACGTGACAAGTCCACAACAAAGCACACAATTTAGTCTAAATAATTAGAATACACATTATTTTTTGATGAGCTATGAATTACATGTAGTGTTTTTAGCAGGCTAGATTCCTAATTAAGTGTCTACGAATGACAGAACCTTGTTTAATCAGCCACACACACACACACACACATATGTGCCATATGGGCGCATATATATATATATATATATATATATATATATATATATATATATATATATATATATATATATATATATATATATACATATATATATATATATATATATATATATATATATATATATATATATATATATATATATGTCTTTTTAAAAAAATAAACATTTAATTATATCTCTGTTCCAAGTTAACATTCATCTTTATCTTACTGAGTTCAGACAGACTCGCACACACTGACAGAGGCGATGAGGGAAATAGTGAAAAAATGATCCCTTCATCTCGGGTTATTTAGCAGCGGTTCTTCCTGCACAGTCCAGATCCAATTATCAGTCTTTATAGAGGCTAATTAACGGGTTCGAGTTAAATTCAGGCTACAGATACTGTAATATATAATTTGCATTTCCCCAAATAGGCCTTATATCCCCCACCTCATGTGAAAAGAGTACTATTTGTTATTCTTCTTAAAAACCATTAAATAAATCAATAATTTAAAAGGCTGCTGTGATTGTTTTTTTGTTTTTTTTCAGCTCTATAAACAAAAGTTCCGGTGCTGCTTCGTGGCTTAATGACATTATCAAAGCAGGAAACACTTGTTAGAAAGCTCACCTGCTTTTCCTCAAGAGCAGCTTTAACAAACCTGAATGCCCGCACCTCCGTCTGCCTCTGTCATTTGGGATATTAAGCTATGACTGCATATCCAGAAAACTATGTCAGGAATCGGTGAGAATTTTTCTGACTGTGAACATAAGTAACCATATGATGCGCGCGTAAACGCGCGTGACTGTTGACGGCACGCTGTATTAAACGCTTTAAGCCCGTGCCCTTTGCAATAAACGGAGAAGAGCCGTAGTGAAAATATATTTAATAATTAAACATGGCAAAGTTACACAAAGGGAATGCAGAACAGATAAGTGAGAGCTGATCCTTAGAATATAAAGGGTTAGACCTACTGCAAAGATTTGAGTCCCCTCCTCAACAGCAGCATCATGAGGGAATGCGACAAAAAAAAGCGAGGCTGCTAGAGGATGTCGCCTTGTGCACTTTAGGTTTCTGCAGGGCTGTTTTTGTTTTGCATCAGGAGGCCACACGGTCCAGCAAAAATCCCTTTTTTTTCCCCAGGCACTCTGAGCGTCCCACAGGTTCATAGATAAAGAGGTCGGGTCACTCCTCCTGAGTGTTCTCCAAATGGGAGCTGCAGCCTTCGGCCCGGTCAGCCTCTGCGGCGGATCGCTCCTGCTCGGAGAGCTGCTCGCTGCTGGGGATGGAATTCTTCTTAGGGCGGCCTTTGGGTTTGGTCGGGGACTCCAGGCCACCTCCCTGCAGAACCTGCAGGAGAAACTCGGGTTTAGTCTCAGAGTGCAGGCTCTGGCTCATACATATGATTTATTACCCTTCCCAAAGCAACACACAACATATTTAATATAATAGCCCTGAAAACATTTCTTACATCGGCGTGTAAGCTACTCTAGACCGCAGTGAGACAGTGCTCAATTTATTCCGCTGAACTACATTTCCCATAAGCGCAGGTGAAACTAATGGAAAGCAGAAGTATTGCTTTACTTTTGCGTGGAGCTTACATATGAAGCAGACTAGCCTCACCAGCCAACTTACAATTTTCTTCCATTTCATCCTCCTGTTCTGGTACCATGTTTTCACTTGGAGCTGACTCAGACCCAGAGACTCTGCAAGATCTATTCTGTAAGGCACAAAATCAAACATGTGGCATTAGAAATCAAAATCAGGTGAGTACTGCCAACAAAAACGCAATTTGGACTACACTTCAGCACGGCCAAACCATCCCGTTACGTCATCAAAGAAGGAGAATCGTCAGCTTTTATTCCTACCTGTTGCAGCTTGTAATTGCTTAATTTTACTTTTAGCTTTCTAATGCTAGAGCGCCCTACATCACTTGTAACCTCTCACCACTACCAGCTGCCATTAAAACACTCAGTGTACTTTTAGCTGCCTGGCCGCAGTTAAAAGGAAAAACTGCATGAGGTTAGTACAGGCTGATCCCAGTCATTTCAAACCCCATATGTTCCAATACACACACGAAATAATAATAATAATAAATAAATGAAGGTAGCACCATTTTAGTAATTCAAGAAATGATCTGAAATACTGAGATCCTGCTGTTGTGAAATAGCCTACACCTCACACAATGTGGGCTGTTATTCAGCTGAATAAACACTTGGAGGAACTATAGAAAAGCAGCTTTCTCTGTTATTCTTATTTTGGGGGTGTCAGTATTTCCTGAACGCACCTATCGGGCGTAGAAAGGTACTTCTGCTTCTCGAAACGTTTCTCCAGGCCCATTAGCTGCAGCTCGGTGAATACGGTACGGCTGCGGCGACCCTTCTTTGTCTTGCTGCTTCCATCGACTCCGTGCTCCAGCTTCCCGCGGAGGTGCAGGTCCAGGGGCAGGTGGTGGGACGCCGCGCCTACTTGCAGGCCCGGGGCCGCGGACAGGAGCGGAGAGCCCAGCGAGCAGGACAGCGGGGACATGGGGAACTTTAGGAGGCTCGTCTGGTCAGCTTTTAGCACTGTGAAGATGCCGAAAAAAGGAACAGAATGTTACCCGCAGGGAATGAGGAGTTCATCTGAAAACTAGCTGGTTTTACTCACTGTTTGGCTTAGTTTAAAGTGGGGAAGTAAACATGGCGGGTGGGGGTAAAAACCTGCCTTTTAACTCGATTCCCGGATCATTTAAAGGGCAAACCAGGCCTCGGGGTGACTGGGCTGAATGAGCCCCCCCCCGCAAACAAAACGTCATTTAATATTACATGTTTGTCTATAGAGAAAACATATGTGACAACAGAGACATTTTAGGGCAAATTTACGCGCGTTCAAAAAAAAAAAATAAAAAATTGCATGAACGGAGCTAAAGCCGTCCCTGATATCACGCATTACAAGTATGGAAGGTTATTATTATGTTATTGTCATTAGACACGTTTGGCTTCCCCCCGGAAAAAAAAACTATAATCTTTTTCAAAGGTTAAAGGTCACGTGATTTGAGCATTAAACAAATCAAAGCACGTGGCGTACACTTTCAAGCTTTAAGAATTGGAATAGATATTATACATTATATAGGCTCCGGAAATTATTATTAATATTCTGATAAGCAATTATTGATTTTCGTTCTTTGAATCGAACATATAGCTTTCCCACAACTGGATAAATTATTATTATTATTATTATTATTATCCAGAATATGTTTACGTTTTATCATCCCAAGGAGCGCTCAGGTTGCACGTTAAAGTTGAAACTCATGGTGTAATACATATTTGATTGTTTTCTAAACTTATCTGAGCCTCTAAGGATTTTTTTAAATCAGAAAAAACTATCATTCCGCTACATTACAGTAATTATTTTGCCCCCATTATTGCCTTTGGTTGAGATATTTGCTCGTAATGCGCTCTGCCTTTCGGACATTTTTTGCAGTGTAAGCTGTTACTTGAAACACTTCCCCATGCAAATGTTAGTAATTAAATGTAAATCCCCTTTCAATACGCAAGTTTAGCTATTATAAAAAAGATTAAACCATTCGGTCTATTATCTCAGTGCATGTTGCAAACGACTTTGAAAGACTCATTCATCTTTTCCTGCAAGCGCCTCTCTTACCAAGTTGGTTATGGAAAGGCCGCGCGGACAGCAGCGCCTGTACTCCGAATTTGAGCAGCTCACCGGCCGGAGCCGACGCTTTATGCTCCGGGTGATCAGTCAGGATTTCCTCTATCATGAAACTCCTGTAGCGATGAGTTCTGTGGTCTGGATGAACCTCCGGAGGATAGTAATGCGCCCCCATGTCCAAAGGATGCTGCATAATCTGGCCGTGCGGTCACCGGAGCGCGTTCACCGATTATCACTCCCTTTTAGTAGCCAAAACCGGAACTCATATTCCCTGTTGTGCTGCTGTAGTCCGGAGATCGACACTGCGGGTCAGATTTATCCTCAGGTTCTGGATGAAGCGAAGTATCGGGTGCAGGTTGCCGACTTTCTCTACGCGTCTGCGGCTCCTCTGAGGCTTTTTTTACGCGCTACTTCTGTCCAGATCTGTTCCCATGTGGAGTAGAAATCTGGAACCGAGAGCAAACTTTTGACCCAAAACTCCGAAATCCAGCCGTGTTCATGCCCAGTCCCTGTGTGTGAACCACGGAGCTCGGAGCTATTTGTCAGGAGCGGAGCTCGTCACCTTGGCAGTGAGTTGAGGAATAAGCTTCGGGTTTTAAGAGTCTCGTCATAGCTCCACCTCTTCTCAGGGTTTGTGTGCTGTCTGCCTTCGCTGACCCAAAGTTACATGCAAAGCCGCACTTGTCCTACATGGATTTATGCAAAAGGGAAGAAAATAAGGACCTTAAAGGACGGGCCTGCAAATGACTTTCCAATTCATAGGTCACTAAACTTACCAGCGTGAGGATTTGGAGCAGTTAGTGTTACACCGAAGCCCAGAATGCAAGGCAGAGATCATCAGTGTGCACAAGGGCCTAATTTCATGCAGAATTCTGCAGGTTATAAAGTTTTTGTCAAGAAAATAACCAAGAAATGAATTTCAGCGGTGTGTCTTTAATATGATGCGGTTAATGCAAAATAATTTCTGACTCAGGAAACTGACGCAGTGCTTCAGGTTGGCACTCAATGAAGATGCTTAGGAGTCTCAATAGGAAATATATCATCCTAGAGATTTTATTCAATAAAAAAAGACCCCTGACCATTTCTGGGATGTTCTCTTTTTTCACTTTATTGTCCCAAAAATTTGAAAACTCTCACATGTATTTTTCATAGGGCAACTTCAGAGGCTTCTTCAGTAGTTTGGTTACACTGAAAATGTGTTTTATTCTGTACAGAAGTAGAAGTTAAGGACAACGTTTCACACAACATTTGTTTTAAGTTAGGGAAGTAGGGGATGGCAGGGAGTGGATCAAACCACTGTGAGGCATGTGAGGGGGAGTCTTTTTTTTTCAAAACTTAAAAATGTGGTAATTACATTATAGATGCAAAACAACTCAAAATTGTTTTTGCAACAATAATTACCGGAAATATTTTCCAGTGCATAACATTAACATTTAACACATAATACATTATTATTTAATATTATTTATTTACAATGATGCATGAAGATGAGGAGAACAATAGGATGTTTTGTTTTTCCAGAATAGAGGAATCTTTTCACAGCTGAGAAGAATACTGTTATTATAATATTGAGAGATTTTTGGAAAATGGACGGGTTCTTATACAGCGCTTTTCTACTCTACTCAAGCACGCAAAGCACTTCATACAACATGCTTCATTCACACAAGTGTGTGTTTTCTGTCCAACATTCACACACAGATGAACACATCAGAGAGCAACTTGGGGTTCAGTATCTTGCCAAAGGATACTTTGGCATGCAGACTGGAGCAACCGGGGATCGAACCACCAACCTTCCAATTAGTAGGTGACCACTCCGGACCCACAACCACCCCAAGATCAACAGATGCTATTTTTAAAAAATATTTTTAAATCCCAAAAGCCTCTATACAGAACATCTAAGCATCCACCACAAAAAAAAAAGATCAGCAAGTAAGGGCCTATCACATATCCAACAATCTTCAAAAGATTTTAACCATTTGTTGGTTTTTAATTTGTCCTTCTAAATACCCAGTCAGATACACAAAGCACTGTCTGCAGCCATATGTCAGGAGATGGTAATTCCTGGGAGTTTTGGTGATGTGTACCGACAGGAACTGATGCTTCTTTCTTTTTTTTTAAAGGTAAAGGATGATAATTCACCTCCGCACAGCTCTGTACATTCAGGTTGCTGGGTAACATCTTCCTCTGGTGGTCATTTTGGAGATTGCACTGAGAGCTTCCCTTAAAGATGGTGCTCTTTGTTAACGCTTCTGCAGTAAATATAAAGAAAAATACACAACTGATAGCAGAAGTCACATGTCAGGTTTGGTGGATCAAATAATTAGTTGTTGAGCCCTTACTGTGCTGCGTCTTATAGGCTATGACTGTGTTATTAAGCATCAAGCCTGCATTCAGCTGAACTGATTAAAAATTCAAAGAAAACTGAATGAATTAAATACAGATTGTCTTTTCTGAACATTATTAATGATTACGACGGACAAATACCAAGCATATTCAGATATTTAACATAATAACTGGTCTGACACTGAAGAAGATCAATGTCCTCATTAGTTACAGGAATTTACCACACTTACTGACTGTCTATAGACAAATCTGAAATGCACCTAACAAAGCTCATTACTATAATGTCCTGTCTTCTTTTCTGAACTTTTCATTTGCTGATACAAGACTGAACGTCTTACAGTGTCTAAGGAGAGTTTGACTGTGAAAATGTTCCGGTTTCACAATGATGAATGGTTCATAGTTATTGCTAGATATCATGATGACATTTGTTTTTTTATTTTTTCTGTATTACAATGCATCCTATCTGCATCATGATAACAAACAGCTACTCGGATGCACCAGAGGATTCAGAAAAAGGCTGTTTCTCAAGGATCATCTCTCCGTTCTCCAGTTGAAGCAGCAGTGCCTTCTGGATGAGCTCTGAACAAAGGAAAAGAAATCTCACATTTATATCAGACTAACCTTTGCTCTCCTAACAGTTCCCATGTAATTTTTCTAAATTTAGGGACTCATTTCAGGACCTGAAATAATTGCTGGTTCTCAATGATGCATATACTGTAGGTACAGGAACAAGGTAATAACAATTGACAAAAGGAGATGAACATTATACTTAAATATTGTTTTCTTAATGAACTTCCTGGTCTATTTTGTTCTCTTCTTCACTTTTACCGGCATTTTAAACATCATTATCTGGTCAGTACTTTATATACTGAAAATTACATAAATATGAATTACACAGAAAATGTTGTGAAATTACACCACAGGTCAAATTATATATATGTATATATATATATATATATATATTTGTTGAAGCTTTCGTCGCACAGTTACATTAAACGCGTTTGAATTGTTTCAATCAATGATTGTAGTAGTAAATTGTAGTAGTAAAAAGAGTAAAAGAAACAAAGAGAGCACTTATTACTGGGCTTTATGACTAAACATTACTTTTTAAATACTTTAGTAGAAGAGCTTTGGTGACAGTGGGAAGTGTGCGCTGAGGACAAAAACGCAAACCGAGGGATGTTTGTGGTCACGTGACGCAATCGGACCGTTCCTCGCGACAACATGTCAGGTTGCTAAGTTAGCTGGGAAGCTAGCTGCACTTAGCTGACCAAATGATGTGGCTACAAGAAGAAGATCCCGCTTTGCGACGTGCAAGCGATGAAACTGTTAGCTTGCAGAGATGAATCGACTACATCAGAAATTATAAAGACAGCTCCGTACTCAGACGACAGGCAGACAACTGTAAGTTGGGCCTTTTCTATGGACTATGCTAGTTTCAGCTAATGCATCAGAGTAAGCTAATTAGCTAGCGGTAAGTCCTCATCCTGCATCATCAGCACCGCTGCCTCGAGCCAGCGTTACACAACGCTCCAGGTTCTGACCACAACAATCGTTGTGTGTTTCAAAAGTGGCAATACATTTAAGACAGTGTTAGTGACGTTTAAGGGAACCCAATGTTACTTTAATAAAGGTAATATTAGTATAATTATTAAGACAGCCGCATATTAGCCAACCATTAATTTGATGTGCTGATAGCTGGACCGCGGCAGTCAGAGCTATAAGTACGGCAGCCGCTGACAGCACTCACTCGTTTTTTGTACTGTAGAGACTTTCTCTGCTTGTTAGGAGAAACATGTCTGTGTTATATCAAGTTGATAACAGCAGTGAGGGCAGTAGGTAGATGAAACGCCACCGTAACGATGCTGGTTAAAACTTAGGGAGGCAGCATCTCCACACTGCTACGAAAACACGGAAACATCAAAAAAACAAAAACAAACCAAAAACAAAAATATGATGTACTCCATAAAAGATTACTCAAAATGCTGAATGATGATATGATTCCTGCAGAAAAAAATCGTACAGAACTAAAGCTACTGTACAGGCTCTGAATCTGTGACATTAAATCAAAAAGAAAAAAAAAGAAAGAATATTATATTATACATTATACTTTAAGGACAGTCATTGTGTGCACCTGGATTTAAATGATTATTATTATAATGTGGGAGTTAATAACAACTGGTTTCTGATATTAGCCATTCTGGACTCTTACTGTTTTTTTTTCCAAGCAAAAACAGTAATTTGATATGTACAATAGGAAATGTGTAAGCTGAGTGTTGTGAGGTTCTGGGTATAATCTGACAAAGCAGCAACTTTAAAGATGGCATTTTTTGGGCTAGATGAGAGACAGAGAGCTGGGGTGGGTATTGTTGTATCCCCTTGGCTTATGGCTTGTATGTTTGAGTTTTTACCAGTGGACAAGAGGGTCAGTGCCAAATGACAGTTCAGAATACCCAACCTTTTTGGCGTCGCTGGGCAGAGTGCTTGAGCGTGCGCCATCCAATGACCCTATCATCCCAATAGGATGATACACTCACGTGGGCAATAACAGTTGTCCTTTTTCCACTGACCCAGTGCCGGTGCCAAGTGCTCAAACCATTCAGCGTTTTTCCACTGCGAACTCACTCGGGGCTCAGCTGAAAAATGGGTTCAGCTCCAGCACTGCAAACTAGCTGGTCTGGAACCAAGAACGTGTGACACAAGCAGCAGAAGGGCGTGACTCTGCCATCTCAACATAAAGTTTTCTACCGCTATTTCACTGCATGGTGTGTATTACACGAGCAAAGCGATGCGATTTTCACGGCCATGAATTAGGTTGGGTCCTAAGGCAGAACTTGCTGCTTTGTATCAGTTCATATCACAGATATAAGGACGCAAAGTGTGTACTTGTCATCTTGCTATACACAGCTTTCTGTGTATACCTTGTGCCGCACACAGATGCTGCAGTAGTTTTGTTTGGCCTGTAAAATATGTTCACAGCACAAGAAATAAAGTTTGCAAAAGGGGAACGTGTTCTGCCACGTTTGTGTCTTTCAGCTTCCGTTGCCAGACGAGGAGTTATTGAACTTCTGTGCAAACCCCAGTTTGTCCATCCATAATGAACACAAAAGATTTCTGAAAGTGCGTGGCATAGGCCTGCAACAATTCGTTGACATAATCAATTACGCCAACTACAAAAATTAGTCAATGTGGAATTTTAATGTTGACGTGTCATATTCTAAAACCCATCCATCCATTTTCTTCCACTTATCATGTGATTTTGCAACTGCAATACACTACAGGAAGATATGGGGGCAGTATTGCCTCCATTGTCTGCCAATAACAACAATACTAATGAAGAATAGCATAATGTGTAGAACATAATGATGGAATAGAGAGGAGGGTGGAGAAAATGAAACAAAATGGAGACAGACTGTCAAAGGTGTGGGAGCATTACACAGAAAACAAAAATAAAGCTGAATGCAGACTGTGCAAAGCAGAGGTTTCCTTCCACGGCGGCATCACTGCAATGCTGAGCGTTTAAAACGCCGGCACCCTGTGACATCAGCTCTGGATGAGTATGTTAGCGTGTCGTTTATACCTGTTGATGTTTGTACAGTAATGTTTCTGTTAGTTTCCGTGTCTGAAACAAACTCTCAAGGATGATGTTTGGCAAGCGGCACCATTTTAGTTATGTTAGATAGCTAACGAGTGAAGGACAACAGGAGCAGCTACGCTGTCTCTAGCATTATTATATTAATATTGTTTCTAGCATTAATATTAGCCTTCATTCTGAATAGTAAACCTCTTCATGAACGTCTGTAAACTTTTCAGATGTTTTGGATGGAAAAACCTTTTTTATTTAACTTGAAGCCTTATTAGAACTTTTGGACAGATGCCATTATTATTTACTTATTTCCACATTTTATATTCATTTAAAAATAAAAATTGCATTCACTTTAATATGCATTATTTATTTGTTATTTATTTTGATGGTCACATTAATGTTAAAAATACATTTGATTAGTTTTAAACTCATATTTTTATGGGTCATTATTTTAACTGTGAGAAGAGACAAGGTGATATTAACAGGTGGGCAGGCTTGAACAGGTGAGGCAAGATTGAAATAATTGTTGACTAATCGATAAAATAATCAACAGATTAGTCGCCTACCAAAATAATCTTTAGTTGCAGCCCTGATGTGGCACCAGGCCACCCTAGGTCACAGGTCGCTGATTGATTTTGTAACCATATCACATCTGCAGCTGTATATTCTGGACACTCGGGTGAAGAGAGGAGCTAAGCTGTCAACTGATCACTACTTGGTGGTGAGATGGATCAGGTGGAGGGGGAGGATGCTGGATAGAACTGGTGCACCTAAACTTTAACATTGGGTAACCCAGTGTTTCTCAGACTGTGGGGCGCAGGGTCAAGGTGGGTTGCGAACGACCTCGAAGAAAATTCATGCACAACAAATGAACAAATGAATTCTCACGGCAGAACATTGAAATTACGCACAGGGACTAGCGAAACTCTCCAGTGTCACCGTCACATAGAGCCATCATGCCGCTGCTTCACCACCGAGGCACCAGTCAGACATCCACATCAGTACTGGTATAGGAGTAGAAGAAGAAGGAAGCTGTTGTAACATCACCCTCTCTGTAATCTGGGTATCTCTGAATTTCTCTGATGATATATCATTAAAATGATGGTAAAAAACATCATGATCATACACTTAAACCTGGCCATGCCAGCTGCACCACCCATGTGAGTTTGCAAAAATTGTGATGTGCAAAGTCAGATGAAACATGTGGCTTATGTCAACAGATGTACAACAGATGCCACTTTTGATGTGCACTGCTGTTTGTGAGGGCAACAACAACACGTGTAATGGACCCTTAAGGCAGCAGTGCTACCTACTGCACCACTGTGCTGCCCACTTTACGGTGGGTTTGCATTTATTTCATTACTGGCCACTAGGAGCGCTGTGGAGTGTAGTGAGATGGCAGCACCATGGACAGTACAAAAGGTGGATGTACCTACCTCGACATCACCCAGTAGTTTCTGAAGTCCAGTTATGAAGCCTCAAAATGAGCGTTTTGCTGTCACCAGCTTGGTGTTTTGGTACCAGATGTGATGCCTGACTATGAAAGCGGATTTGTCAATCACAAGTTGTTAGCCAGTGCACTTAAAAAGGGTAACAATTGAACTGAGACAGTTGTGTTATATTCTTATGCATCCTGTTTACTCTGCTGGCTGACTTGTTTCCTGATAAGCATCCAGTTCATTCATGTTGCCATAAATAAAACATGGTGTGAAGAAAACCATCTAGTGGACCATATTTCTTTATTAACACTCAGTGGAACTGACTCTCGCATCCCACACTCATTAGCTGGTAACACTCACACACTTTGTGCCATGTCCACACTGGCTTCCCAGAGGGCCTTATGGATGCAGCACAAATGTGTGAGGTGTCTTTGTTAATTTGTTCCTAATGCACTGTTGAGTGAAGAGATGTATTCATGGTGGGTCTGTTAGCTCAGTTTCACATAATTGTTAGTATTTGATACACATGCATCACGTTGGTCATGAGGAACAGCTTCTCACTCACCAGCTTGTTATCGAGAGCTTCCTATATACAAAGCCAAGTGGTGTCAGGCTCCAGCCCAGCAGTCTTGAACTGATTGGATCGGCTTCTTAGCTGCACTGATGTTGGAAGCACGTCAACTAGTGTTATACTAAAAAGACATGCTATAACTTTACACTGTCAATTATTCAGACTTTAGGACTGTTACTCTGAACAGTAGTGATCCAAATGTGTCCTGTTTTGGAATTTGTAAAAACTGCTTTTCTGTTGGCATTTTTTTTAATACAAAAAAATTATGAATGGATATAAAGCTGCCAAAGTGTGGCCCTCAAATGACTCAGATATTCATTTATAGGCCTAAGTCTAAAGCGGTAATTGTGCTGTGTTGTGGACATGGACAGCTGGATGCACCATTGTCAAGTTAGACTTCTTTGAAGTCCTGAAGTGCCTGTTTATTTGGTGCATTATCATAAAAACTCTCTGAAAATCAGTCCATGTGGTCACAAAATATTGTCAGGCATGCGGATGTATGCACAGAGTCTAACACCAAGTGACTAAGTAAAATTTTTATGTCTCTATGACCCAAGTGTACTCAAGCGGACTTGCAAACATGGAAACTATAACATCTGGTCACATCACTTCTCAGGACTTTGTGACTTCTTTTGTTAGCAATAAAGACCACTTTGAAATGGAATATCAAAATAATGCAGACATACTACATACAGCTGTCAGAACCCCCCCCCCCGCGCGCGCGCTCACACACACACACACACACACACACACACACCAGCCTGTGAAATTTTTCTGTATATAACCCTGTAACTGTTATGTCTTAAAAAAAAATGAACACAGCGTACCTATAAACACTCACACAAACACACACACTAAACTACCACTCTTGAAGACCAGGACAAAGCTTTGGCACCATACTCACAGCTGTGAGTGATCCCCCTGCTGCAAGATATGTTTTTTCTCCAGTAAATAATGTTGCAAATAGGAGTAACTTGCCTAAAACAAACCTTAGTAAATCACCTTTGTATGATTAATTTAGATACTTTCTCCCTTTGTGCTCTGAGGAGGAATTTAAATACATGTGTGATAAGGCCACCTGCAAATAAATAAATCAAAGTCTGGAGACACCTTCTCATTCAATGTTTTTTGTTTTTTCTTTTTCCCCCTAGATTGTAAATTAATGCTAAAGTCATCCAGGCTATGAAGGAACACACAGAATTCATGTGCAAACAAAATATGTTTTGGATTTTAGATTCTTCATAGTAAGCACCTTTGGCTTTGATTACAGCTTTGCACACTTTTGGCATTCTCTCAGTCAGCTTCATGAGGTGATCACCTGAAACGGTTTTCCAACAGTCTTGAAGTCATTCCTGCACCTGCTGAGCATTTGTTGGCTGTGCAACAGAGGAAACTCTTGGACTTCCTTTCCTGGGGCGGTCCTAATCAGAGCCAGTTTCATCATAACGTTTGATGGTCATTGCTTCTGCACTTGAGGATATTTTCAAAGTTCTTGAAATTTTTCAGATTCGCTGACCTTCATTTCTTAAAGTAACGATGGACTGCGTTTTTTCTTTACTTAGCTGAGTAGTTCTTGCCATAAAATGGATTAGAACATTACTCAAACTATTAGGGCTATTCACCGAATACCAGCTCTGCCTCTTCACAACACAGCTGATGGTCTCAAACACATTGAGAGGGCAAGAAATTCAAGAAATGAACTCTTGAAAAGGCACAGCTGTTAACTGAAAGGCATTCCAGGTGACTGCCTCATAAAGCTGACTGAGAAAATGCCAAGATGTACACAGTTGTCATCAGGTGCCTACTTTGAAGAATCTAAAATATAAAACATATTATGGTTTGTTTAACACTTTTTTGTTTACTGAATAATTACATATGTATTTCTTCATAGCTTAGGTGACTTTAGTATTAATCAACAATGCAGAAAATGTTTAAGTAATGAAAACCACTGAATTAGAAGGTGTGCCCAATCTCCAAGGTGGTAACCTGTGACTTTGCCTCCTTAGAAGATTTTTTTTTTTTATTATTTTTTTTTAATGCTAGAAAAGCAAGCCATTAGTAAATCTGGCCCAAAGACTCTTTGCTCTTTGATTAAGCAGTCTGCATTAACTTTATCAGAGAGGAAGGAAAAAGCAAAGGTCAAGAAATCATTTGCCCATCAAAAAGTCAGCATGTGTGGTACAGTGACCCTGCTCAATTTTTGATGGTTCTCACTGAGGCAGAGAGCTTTGAAGGTGCAGAGTTTCACTCTTGCAGCAGTAGTTAGCACATGCTGGTGAAGGCCCATTAGAGCGCTGGGTGTAACATGAGAAACAAGTGGTTCCTGAAGTTAAACTGACACTCTGGGAGATTGGTGTGGCACAACTTTGATATCAGGCTACGTGCGCAGTAAGGTATTGGTACTCTGAAGGAGGATGTGGTCACCGGAATAATTGATAAATATGTCATCAGCCTTGTAAAACAGGAGGAAGTCATCTAGCTCTGTCTGTTTGCGAATCAGAACATACTGAAGGGGTGTTTGAGCAATTTCATTGCATGTTCATGTTGTAGCCTTTGCTTTCCCCCCATTACTTTGTAACTCAGCAGCTCCTGCTGTTGTCCCCAGGCTGCACGCACCTGCTCCCAGAGGTGCAGTGGTCAGACTGACACACAACCTGCTGGCACGGTGGCTCCGTTTGCACATTTCCCTCTCTCCCTGGGTTCTTCTGCCAGGCAACGCCGCTCGCACTCTTATATCTCATCTGTGTGCACAACTTGTGACTGACTGTGTTGTCGGCACAAAGCAAAGCTACTGCTATTCTTTTTTTTTTCACCTGCATTTGACACAATGTTTTTTCCCACCTTTCAGCCTGTGCCATGGCAGCAGGTGTCAGCATACTGAGTGACCTGCCTTACTCCGCGAGTGGAGCCCGCAGTCGAGAGATCAGCACGGAGATGGAGGCAGGTAGGAGAGCTCTGCGACACACAAACAACACAGGAATAACACCTGCTTTTTATTTGGGAAGAAAATGGCATAGGACTGAGTTAGAAATGAATTCCAGGTCATACTGGCTTTTCTTTAATGTAGATTTAGGCACATCAAAATAGCCCTTATTTAAATTTCGTTGTGTTATGTACTGTATGTAACAGGCTGATAAAATGAAAGTGCACTTTAGAAATGACATGAGGTCTGTTATCTTGTGAGTGATTGCTGATTATTGAATGATTAAAGGAGAGTAACACGATTCATAATTGTCTGTACAAAATGTAAATCAGTTTCAGTGACACCCAGAGGTCAGTAGTACAAAAATTAAATGGTGATAAATAGGATTGCTTCTGTAAACCAAAATGATTTTGACAAGTGACAAGTGTTGTTGCTCAGATGTTTCCTGTTATATTAGTTATTCAAACAATAAATAGCGCTGAATGTCTACGCTCAGTTTCAGATTTGGATTTTGCCTGTGCAAACAGTGCATTTATAGTTAGAGGAGTAAACAACATGAAAACCAGAGAGCTGTCTGTGGGTGAAATCCAAGCAACTGTGAACCTGAGAGAAGATGGAAAATCAATCAGAGCTGTTGCACAAACATTGGCCATAGCCAGTACAACTGTCAGAGCACTTTTGCAAATAGGAAATATCTTGAAAAATGAAGGAGATATTTGAAGTTTAAACATCTACATTCTCACTTTAAAACATGCTAAAAGTTTATTTTGTGTCACAGAAACAGTAATTCAAAACTTTACTTTAAGTTTTGGCCACTCACCTCCACCATTGCAGCTTTGGAGTTGTGTTGGAAATGCATTCTGGAATACTTGGCTGCACCAAGTACACACAAATCACCACCACCCAATGCGTCCTCGATACAAAAGGAGGTGCAAGAATGCATGCTGGTATTTTGAGCGTACTTGACCTGATGGATACTTTGAATTGGAACCATACTCGGGCTGCGACTGATGTTTTACGAGTACACAGGAACTCAAGTACATATTGAGAAATTGACATGGTCACTTCTTGTTTAAAATAAAAAATCAAATATGGTGGCTGAAACATAACCTTGAGGCTTCATAATGCAGAGTCTAAAACCAAAGGGTGATGTCATGGTGGCTGTGTCCATCTTATACAGTCAGTGTTGATAATATAAGGGGTAGTTAGTTGGAGTAATTAGGTATAGGGAATCAGTTATAGTGGGGGGTGGGGTGGGGTGGTACATTCATGTACAGATAAATTATTTGTCTGGGCCTGGGGATTGTCACACATTACATCTACAGGAGCTGCTCTAACATGGAAACCCATGCTATGACGCTCCTGGTGCTCAGTTTTTGTGCCGATGTTAATGGCAGAGGAGTTTTGCCATCTTTTATGCACTATGTGATGTGAATGATGTGATCTGCCACTTCATAGCTGAATCGCTGTGGTTCATAAACAGTTCCATTTTGCAATAAAACCACTTACTGTTGATCAGGGATTATCTAGGAGGAAAGAAATTCACAAACTGAATTGTTCCGATGGTGGCGTCCTGTTACAGTATCATGCTCGAATTCAGTGAGCTTTTTAAAATGACCCATTTTTTCACAAGTGTTTGTAAAGGCAGAGTGCATGGCTGGGTGTTTGATTTGATACATTATGTGGACAATACTTTTTGTCCATATAATGTAGGGTTGTGGTGTGTATTTTCTGAGCTCAGTAAGTAAGGAGGCAGTGTTAGTAATGTCAGGGTTGCAGATGTGCAGCAGATGGCCAGATAATGCCCAAGATGTTGATACAACTTTAATATTGTCCTGACTGAAAGACAAGTCAGGCCTATGAACCATGAGCAGATGAAAGAGTAAAAAGTATAAATGTGGGAGATTTTCAGCAAACATGTTTTTGTGACTGTATCTTTGTTAGCCAGCCTGCCTGCTGCTCACATGCGCTCGCAGAGCCAGCAGTATCATTTCCCCTCTCTGCTTCAGTTTAATGGTGGACTACCCGATTACCCGTTAAATATCAATGAGCAGGCTCCAAGCACAACTTGTTTTAACCCAGCACATCCAAGCCTTCCTGTTGTTACAGCTCTTGTGTTATTGATGATTTATTGATACAATGACATAACTGTTCTTGAATTTCATGCCCATAATAGACTTTATTTCTGTAGCAGCTTTCAAAATCAGAGTTTAGACGCAATGAAAAGAAAAGACATTAATAAACGAGGAAAGTAAAAGGTGAACTATTAAGACATTATAAAATTCAATAGATTGCCTATAACTGAAATTATTTTCTAATATGAAAAATAAGTGATTAAAGTATAAATTTGTAGCAGATTGCTTTGGATTGGCTGTTATTTGTACAAGGTGGGATGTGTAACTGGTAAACATATGATCAGGACCAATAACAAGGACTTCAGTTTTATCCAAGTTCAGTTGCAAGAAATAAGAAGGTGCTTGATTTTATACACCTGTGGCCACATCCATAACAGCATTGAGTCAGGAATACTGGGAAGCTAGAATACCCCCAGAGTAAATGAGACAAACAGCTGGCAGCATCTCAATGTTAGGATAATTGTGTATAATTGACAGTTACGTGGTCAGGGGTCAGCAGATATAAACTAAGCAAAATAAGTCCAAGGGCTGAGCCTTGTGGCACATTGCACAGCACAAAGGCAATTTATGAGGTACAGCAACTCTGAATACTCTGGTTGTTAACTAGGATGAGAACCATTTGAGTGCCATTCCAACCCTGGTTCAGAGTCAGTTGTTTCAGATGCCACAGTCAGATCCAGTCTAAGCAAAAGCTGTTACCATGCAGTATTTTTTCTACAGCCAGATTGCAATTTTTCAACTTTTTTTCCCCTTCTGTTATTTCTAAGAGCTGCCAAGTGTCTGATTTTTCCAGAAGTTGCCGTTGGACTATAGCCATGGTGAAGTGTTGGGTCTAATCTTGATTTCCTAAAGAAAGGCTAGATACATATCTGTCTGAGACGTGGCGAGATGAGAAAAAAAAAAAGTATAGAGTAGGCCCAGCTTTAAATGCGTGGAATACTTTACTTTTCCTTGTTTTGTTTTGTTTTTATTTCATTTTGTTACTTTGGGCTTTGATAAGTTGAAGTCATCCTTTGTTACACTGACTGTTGATATTTTGCCAACTACAAAAAAAAGGCAGTGAAAAAGCTTGGTTAGGAGGCATCATTGTAAATACTGACTGATGCTGTGTGTTCATGGCTACTCCAGATGTATGGCTTTTTAACCAAACAAGTCTTTTAAGAGCCGCCTGCCTCAGATCTGTGGCAGTGTGTATGCCTGTGTGAGTGTACTGTGTGAGAGCAGCATTAGCCACTGACCCACCCCCCACTGACGACTTTGGAGATCGTTGTCATGGTGACACTTCAAATGCTACTGCTGAACTGATCAGCAATGGGTGATTGTTGAGTGATGATTCACCATGGGCACAGAAGTGCTGGTCCAAACGCCTTTGTTAGCACAGAGGTGCTTGCAGTGCAGGCAGCAGCACTATAAGATGCAGCAGCATCGAGGACGCCGATCCTTCGCTGGAGAGATGTTGGCCAGAGTGAAGTGGCACGACCGCAGGCACTCTGCCTCGGACATCCTGCTGAAGGTCTTGCAGCGTCGATACAGCTCTGCCCTGGAGATGCTCTCCTCCTCCTCCCACAGGGTCATGGTGGCCGTCACCGTGAACCAGCTTCAGCCCTCCATCCAGTGCAAGACCAGGATATGTAACCACACTGAAGGAAATGAGAAATTTAGCTGTTTTTATGATGTCTTTTTCTGCAAAGGAACTAAGCACTGATCAAATAAATTGTCCTTGTGTTTCTTTTTGTACCACTAGCCAATGCAAGGGTCCCTACTGCAAAGTACACGAAGATGGGTGAGACCTTGAGACATGTCATTCCCGGCCACATGCAGTGCTCAATGGCCTGTGGAGGGAAAGCCTGTAAATATGAGAACCCCTCTCGCTGGAGTGATGAGGAGCAAGCCATCAAGGGACTCTACTCGTCCTGGTATGTTGATAGTCTTGCAATGTGCATGTAGTTTAAAGTGGACATATTCTGCTTTTCCTTATCTTAGATATGTATTGCTATGGTGGTGAAATACTAAACAAGGCCACAGTTTCAAATATGTGTAAGTAAACCCTGTGAGGTAAAGTCTGGGATCATCTAAAGTGTCATCCCATCCACACAGCTGTGGTCTTCTGTGGTCATTACTTCACGAGGGGCAGCCAATCAAAAGGAAGTTGGCTTAAAAGGAGGAAATGACTTGAAAAAGAAAATGACTTGTTACAGAGGATTAAGTGAGGGACTGCACCAAACACCCAGTATATGATATATTATGGACTTCTGACTGAGAGGCCTCAGTTTGTACAGCTGGGGAGAATCCTGTGTGATGTGGTGGTTAGTAATACTGGGACACCGCAGGGGATGGTCCTATCTCCATTCCTGTTTACCTTGTACACCTCAGATTTCAAGTGCAACAGTGAAAACTGCCACCTGCAGAAGCTCTCTGATGACACTGCAGTGGTTGGGTGTATTAAGTGTGGGCAGGAGTTGGAGTGTAGGGAGCTGGTGAGGAGCTTTGTGGAGCGGTCCAGCAGAAATCACCTCACTCTGAATGTCAGCAAGACAAAAGAGATGGTGGTTGACTTCTGGAGGAAAAAAACTACGACTAAGCCCATCAACATCATTGGCAAGGAGGTGGACACATTGAACAGCTACAAGTACCTGGGCGTTCACCTGAATGACAGACTGGACGACCAACAGTGATGCTGTGTACAGGAAGGGGATGAGGAGAATCAACTTTTTAAGGAAGCTCAGATCCTTTAATATGTTCAGCAAGATGCCAACCAAACATTTGTCTTCTTTAATTTAGCATTTTGTTGTTTTTACTTGTTGAGCCTTTCATGTTCTCTCACAGGATTACTGACAACTTGCTAGCTATGGCAAGGCCTTCCACTGAGATCATAGAGAAATATAACATAATTGAACAATTTCAAAGGTACAGTTTCTTTCTTTCACATCTCATTTAAAATGACCATCATTATAAACAAATGAATGGCTTGCTTAAGTTAACTATTCAAGTGCAGTGCACTCACATGTCTGTAAGTGTATGTGTTAACTTGTTATGTGGACTGCCATGCTCAGGTGTGGTTTGAAAACCATCATTAACCTGCAGCGGCCGGGAGAACATGCCAGCTGCGGGAACCCTTTGGAGCAAGAGAGCGGCTTCACTTACCGACCTGAAACTTTCATGGAGGCAGGCAGTGAGTTCTGATATCTACTTTCTTCCCGCTTACACACTGAACTCCCCCAAACAGAACCAAAACCAATGTGCACAAGTAGCTGTGTGACAAGGTACTACCCTTTTCCCACCATCATGGAATAAGTTCCATTTGACTGCCTAATTTCTTAAACTCTTAATGTCCACCAAACCTGTCTTTACAGCTGAGTTTCATTTGTGATATTAGTAAGGTATGGCTTAAGCTGTGCATATAAAACGTATTCCCTCAGCAGAGAATCTATTTTTCATGCTGTAAATAAAAGAATCAGTGAACGTATGGCACTTCCAGCCCACTTTAAACCAAAGCTCTGCACACAACCTGCTAGTGGTAACTAGTTTTAAAGCAATAAGCCCTCCAATCACA